>PVLA01006527.1:0-122102 GCA_004027455.1 Hydrochoerus hydrochaeris
AAAATACCCAGGAGGGGGATAGCTGGATTGAATGGGGCTTCCAATCCTAGTCTTCTGAGAATTCTCCATATGGATTTCCATAATGGTTGCACCAGTCTACATTCCCACCAACAGTGGAGCAGTGTTCCTTTTTCCCCACAGCCTCGCCAACATTTGTTATCAGTTGATTTCTTGATGGCAGCTATTCTTTCCGGAGTAATGTGGAATCTTGATGCTGTTTTAATTTGCATTTCTCGAATGACCAGTGATGATGAACATTTCTTCATGTATTTATGTGCTATTTGTATATCTTTCTCTGAGAACTGTGTGTTCATCTCAGATGTCCATTTTTGGAGAGGGTCTTTGAATTTGAGGGGCTTGATGTTTTTTAATTCTTTATATATTCTGGACACTAGTCCTTTGTCTGAAGGGTTGCTGGTTAAAATTTTTTCCCACTCTGTTGGTTTTCTTTTCACTGTGTTGGTGATTTCCTTTGAAGTGCAGAAACTTTTCAATAATGTGAGATCCCATTTGTTGATTCTTTGAAGTGTTTCCCATGCAGTTTGCGTTTGGTTCATGAATTCTCTGCCTACCCCTATGTCTCCAAGACTTCTACTTACCTTGTCTTCCAGTAGATTTAGTGTTTCTGTTTTAATATTGAGGTCTTTGATCCATTTAGACTTTAGTTTTGTGCATGGTGATAGGGTTGGATCTAGTTTCAGTCTTCAGCATGTAGAGAGCCAATTTTCCCAACACCATTTATTAAAGAGACTATCCTTCCAGTGGACATATTTAGCCCTTTGTCAAATATCAGGTGGCTGAGTGTCTTTGTAGTTGTGCTTGCATCTTCGAATCTGTTCCATTGATCCTCAGGTCTATTTCTTTGCCAGTGCCAAGCTGATTTTATCACTGTGGCTTTATAGTACTGTTTCAAGTCAGGAACTGAGATGCCTCCTGCCTTGCTTTTGTTGCCTAGAAGTGCTTTTGCTATTCTAGGTTTCTTCTGTTTCCAAACGAATTTTAGTAGTGTGTTCTCTAGATCTGTGAGGTATGTCAATGGTATTTTGATTGGGATGCGTTAAATCTCTATAACAGTTTTGGGAGTATAGCCATTTTCACAATGTTGGTTCTTCTTAAGAGCAAGGAATATCCTTCCATTTTCTAATACCCTCTTCAATCTCCTTTTTCAGCATAGTATAATTTTCAGCATATAGGTCTTTCACATTTTCGGTTAGATTGATTCCTAAGTATTTCATTTTTTTACATGTTATTGTAAAGGGCGATATTTCCATAATTTCTCTCTCAGTGAGTTTTTTGTTTGTGTACAGGAATACTATTGATTTTTGAGCACTGACTTTGTATCCAGCTACACTACTGAACTTGTTTATTACCTCTAGCAGTCTTTTAATGGAGTTTTTTGGGTCTTCTATATAGAGTATCATGTCATCTGCAAATAGTGATAATTTAACTTCTTCCTTTCCTATCTTTACTCCTTTTATTGCTCTTTCTTATCTGATTGCCCTGGCTAGTGCTTCCAGAACTATGTTTAAAAGAAGTGGTGATAGTGGACATCCTTGTCTTGTTCCTGATTTTAAAGTGAAAACTTTCAGTTTTTGTCCATTTAGTATAATGTTGTCTGTTGGTTTGTCATAGATGGCCTTTATAAAGTTGAGGTAGATACCGTGTATTCTGAGTTTCTGAAGGGTTTTTATCATGAACATGTGTTGACTTTGTCGAAAGCTTTTTCTGCATCTATTGAGATGACCATGTGGTTTTTGTTTTTGGCTCTGTTGATGTGGTGTATTACATTTGTTGATTTGCATATGTTAAACTAGCCCTGCATTCCTGGAATGAGCCCCACTTGGTCATGATGTATAATCTTCTTGGTGATTTGCTGCATTCTATTTGCCAGTATTTTGTTGATAATCTTTGCATCAATGTTCATTAGTGAGATTGGCCTATAGTTCTCTTTTTTGGTTACATCTTTCTCTGGTTTTGGTATCAGAGTAACACTTGCCTCCAGGAATGATTTAGGGAGGATTGCTTTTTTCTGAATTTCATTGAAGAGTTTAAGGAGTACTGGCATCAAATCTTCTCTAAATTTCTTGTAGAATTCAGCTGTGAATCCATCAGGACCTGGACTTTTCTTTGTTGGCAAGTTTTTAATTACATTTTCAATTTCAATAGCTGATATTGGGTTGTTCAAAATTGCTGTATCTTCTTGGTTGAGCTTTGGTAGTTCATATATTTCTAGAAATCTGTCCATTTCCTCTGTGTTTGAGTAGAGATTTTCAAAGTAGGTATTCATGATCTTTTGAATTTCCATGGGATCTGTAGTAATTTCTCCCTTTTCAGTTCTTATTGCATGAATTTAGTTTTTTTTCTTTCTTTCTCTTGATAAGGTTAACTAGTGGTTTGTCAATTTTGTTTATTCTCAAAAAACCAGCTTTTTGATTCATTAATTCTTTGTATTTTTTTGTTTTAATTGCATTGATTTCTACTCTAATCTTTACAATTTCCTCTTCTATGAGCTTTGGGTTTAGCTTGCCCTTCTTTTCTAGAAGCTTGAGATGGAGCGTTAGGTTGTTTATTTGTGCTCGTTCTGTTTTCTTGATATGACAGTTTATTGCTGTATATTTCCCTCTTAAGTGTGTTTTCATTGCATCCTAAAGGTTACAGTATGTTGTTTCTGCATTTTCATTGAATTGTAGGTATTGTTTTATTTCTTCTTTAATTTCATCTGTAGCCCACTGGTTGTTCAAAAGGCTGTTATTTAATTTCCATGTATTTATGTAGGTTTTACAATTTCTTTTGCCATTAATTTCCAATTTCAGTGCACTATGGCCAGATATTATGCATGGTATGATTTCAGTACTTTTGCATTTACTTAAGAATGTTTTATGGGATAATATATGGTCTATTTTGGAGAATGTCCCATGTGCAGCTAAGAAGAATGTGTATTCTGATGTGGTTGGGTGGAACACCCTGTAAACATCTACTAAGTCCAATTGCTCACAGGTATGATTCAGTTCTATTATTTCTTTGCTGACTTTTTGTCTAGTTGATCTATCTCTTTATGACAATGGGCAGTTAAGATCTCCTGTTATAATTGTGTTCTTGTGTATTTGGTTTTTTCATGTCCATTAGTGTCTGTCTTATATAGTTGGGTGGTCCTGTATTTGGCGCATACATATTTATAATTGTTAGTTCTTCCTCTTGAATTTTACCACTAACAAGTATGTAGTGACCTTCTCTATCTCTTTTAATCATTTTAGGTTTGAAGTTCACGCTGTCTGCAAATAGAATAGCTACCCCTGCTTTTTTCTGGGTTCCTGTTGCATGGAATACTGTTTTCCATTCTTTGACTTTTAATCTATGAGTTTCCTTTTGGGTCAGATGTGTTTCTTGTATACAGCATATTGTGGGGTCCTGTTTCTTGATCCATTCTGTCAATCTATTTCTTTTTATAGGTGAATTGAGGCCATTTGTATTTATGGATAGCACTGATATGTACTGGCTCGACTTTGCCATGTTATGTTCCAGTTGTTTTGTTCTGCTTTTCCTCTTTTTTTAATTGCTTATCCTACCTGGACATTTCTTTCTGTTGTTGTTTTGGGGATTGTGGTCATTTTTATCTCTGTCTAGTATGTCTTTAAGTACTCTTTCTAGGGTTGGTTTGGTGGACATGAATTTCTTCAGTTGTTCTTTGTCATGGAAGTATCTTGTTTCTCCATTAAGTTTGTATCAAAGTTTTGCTGAGTACATCAGTCTGGGCTGAAGATTGTTTTCTTTCAGGGCTTGAAATACCTCACTCCAAGTTCTTCTTGACTTGAAGGTTTGTGCTGAAAAGTATGCCGTGATTCTAATGGGCTTTCCTTGATAGGTGAGTTGTGTCTTTTCTCTGACAGGTTTTAATATTCTGTTTTTATGCTGTATGTCTGAGATCTTAATTATTATGTGTCTGGGTGTGGATTTATGTTGATTTTGACTGGTGTTCTGTATGCCTCACTTTTCTGCATATCAGATTCTTTCCCCATGTTTGGGAAATTTTTTGCTATTATTTGTGTAAATACTTTATGTCATTTGCCTGGACTATGTCATTTGCCTGGACTCCTGTATCTTTGCTAATGCCCATTATTCTTATATTGTTGCTCTTGGCATCATCATGAAGCTTTTGGATTATCATTTCATGCTGCTTTGTTATTTTTAAAAGTTCTGTCCTTCCTGATCCCTAACTGTGATCCTGTCCTCAAGGTCTGAAATCCTATCCTCAGCTTTCTTTAGGCAGTTTTGCACGCTTTCAATAGAGTTTTTGTTTCTTGGATGTCTCTTTGAGTTTGTTTCATCAATTCTGCTTGTTTTCTATATTGTTCATTCAAAATTTCAATCAGTTTCCCATGCTCATGTACTTTTTTCTCTAGTTCTTCTTTAGCTGCATTCAACAACTCCTTTACTGAAGTTGTTATTTCTATCTTTACATGGGAGACTCTTTCTAATTTGATTTCCTCTATAGCCTGATGCAGTTGTTTTTTTATTTCACTGGCTATCTTTTCAGAGATTCCCAGTGTGTTACTTTTGGGGTCCTCTATTTCAATGTCTCCTATATTAGCTTCTGGTGAACTATATGTTTGAGACTGCATTTTGCTGTTTCGTTTTGTCATTTTCACTCTGCCTGGTGTTTTCTATGTGTAGGAGGGGATCACACACACTCTTTTCAGACATACCAAAGTCTTATAGTTAGTTGGAGGGGGTTTTACTACTGGCCCTATTTATCCCCTGTACAACTCTATTTTAGGGGTATACTCACCACACTGATATAATCAATCGGGTGTAGTCCAAAGTTCACCACCTGGGAGCAAAGTTCCAAATTTTCTCACACTAACTGGATCCTGCTGAGATCTTCTGATGTTCCAGGTGGGAGGGCACGCCCATCTGTAGCAGTCCAGGGCAGTTTTCAGTCTTGGGTGGGCCTCCTCAATGTTCCCGGTGGCAGGGCAGGCCCACAGGTGAGGTTCAGGGTAGCCTACCCCTGAGGCAGGCTTGTGCTGAGTTCCAGGTGGCAGGGCGGGCCCTTGGGAGAGGTTCTGGGCAGCTTACCCCTGATGCAGGCTTCCGCTGAGTTCCCGGTGGCAGGGCAGGCCCACAGGGGAGGTTCCAGGCAGCCTACCCCTGATGCAGGCTTCCACTGAGTTCCCAGTGGCAGGGTGGGCCCATGGTGAAGGTTCCAGGCAGCCTACCCCTGATGCAGGCTTCCACTGAGTTCCCAGTGGCAGGGCAGGCCCACGGGGGAGGTTCCAGGCAGCTTATCCCTGCTGCAGGCTTCCGCTGAGTTCCCGGTGGCAGGGCGGACCCACGGGGGAGGTTCCGGGCAGCTTACCCCTGATGCAGGCTTCCGCTGAGTTCCCGGTGGCAGGGCGGGCCCACGGTGGAACTCTTCCAGTAGATTTAATGTTTCTGTTTTATTATTTAGATCTTTGATCCATTTTGACTTTAGTTTAAGTGCATGCTGATAGAAATGGGTCTAGTTTTAGTCTTTAGCATGTGGAAATGCCCCGACCCTTGGGTAAGTCAACGAAGACTCTAGAGGGGGAGTGGGGATGATAAAGGAACAAGAAACAGGAGAAATGGAGACAAGTCAAATGCTCTGATCAAGTCTCGTTTATTAAGGGGAGGCACACCAAATATATATGGGAGCGTGGGAAGCCAGAGCCCTTGACATCAGCAGGTTACCAAGCAACGGTGGGAGGTCCCATACCAGGCGGTGACAGGGAAGGCTGAGAAATAGGGATTTATCTCTTAACAGAAGCTTAACCCTAGTGTTTAACTCGGAAATGTGAGGATGGCTTATTATCTCAGAATGGAGGCCAGGTTTAGGTCTCCCACATGGAAAGGCATTTTTCTCAGCACCATTTATTGAAGAGGCTGTGTTTCTTCCAGTGGACATGTTTGGCCCCTTTGTCAAAGATAAGATGACTGAGTGTGTTTGTAGTTGTGTCTGCATCTTTTAATCTGTTTCCCTGACCCATATGCCTGTTTCTTTTTATCTCACTGTCACTTTGTGGTATAAATTCAAGTCAGAGATTGTGACATCTCCTGTCTTGCCTTTGTTCCCCTGAATTGCTTTTGCTATTCTAGATCTCTTCTGGTTCCAAATGACTTTTAGAAATATTGTCTTTTGTTCTGTGAGGTGTGTTAATGGTATTTTGATTGGGATTGCATTAAATCTGTATGACAATATTGGGTGAATGGCCATTTTCACTATGTTGGTTTTAACTACCCATAATGAGGGAATATCTTTCCATTTTCTGAATTTCTCAGTTTTTTTCAGGGTACTATAATTTTCAATATGTAGATCTTTTACTTCCTTTGTTAGATTGATTCCTAAGTTTTTTGTTTTTCCTTTTTTTTTTTTTTTTTTCCCATGCTCTTGTGAAGGATGTGGTTTCCCTAATTTCTGTTTTGGGGAGTTTGTTGTTCGTGATTGATTTTTGAGTGTTGACTTTGTATCCAGCTATGCTACTGAATTTGGTGATTAAATTTTGAAGTCTTTTGGTGGAATTTTGGGGTCTTCTAGGTAGAGTATCATGTCATCTGCAAAAAATGATAATTTAACTTCTTCCTTTCCTATCGTTACTCCTTTTATTTCTTTCTCTTTTCTGATTGCTGTGGCTAAAGTTTCCAGCAGTATATTGAATAGGAGTGGTGATAGTGGTGGACATCCTTGTCTTGTTCCTGATTTTAGAGTGAATACTAAACAAAACAAGACAAAATACAACCACACAGGAAAGAGACAACCACTCTGGCAAACGAGGGTAAATAAAAGTAGTAAAATCCCTCTGGTGTTCACAGTTCTGTGACAGCGTCCGTGTCAGACTCCAAGAATGTGCTGTGCAGTGCAGCCGAGTCTGCCATGGGAATTGAGCTGGGTGTAGGCCCTATCTTGGCCTCTGGGTGTAGGGCTGGCTGGGCCTGGTCTTCTGCTGGTGGGGTTCTCCAGCGCCCACTCTTGGCCCCTCTGCGGCTTCAGATGCTTCCACATTGCTGGTCTCTCAAAAGTGTATGAGAGTCATCTCACCTCTGAAGGTTCTTCAGCAGGTTCTCAGATTATTCCACCCGCTCAAGGTGTGTGTGCACCCATGTGCCCAGGGCAACCTGGCCCGGGTGTCTCGGTGGTCCGCTTGGTCTGCCCACCAAAAGCGCCTGAGGGTTATTTCTAAATAATATGAAAGGTACTGAACAAATGAGAGAACAGTTTCCATTTAGATTTCTGTTTTCCATCACATGTGACTGCTCTAGTTTCATGATGTGCTCTTTCAAACAAAACAAAACAAAACAAAACACCCTAAGAATTCAAGAAGACGTTTAAAGACATAGGATTTGGCCTTTGAAAAACAATATATTCACTCCCTTATCAGTTATTATCGAGTTGTTTACCATCTACTTTTGTTTTCTAAGTGGATTTTTCTGTGTGGACAGCAGTTAGCAGGAAAAAACAGCAATTCCTTCCAAATATTTTACAAAACTGTGCAAGGAAAGTTGGTATTTTGTTGACCATTTTCCCCTTCATTATTTCTTCACATATGTCATAATGAAATATCATCTCCACTTTACAGATTAAAAACAAACAAACAAACAAAAACATTGTCCCAGGGCCATGCACCAGAAAATGAGTCAGGTAAAATTGAAATTCATCTCTGTTTTATTCCTAAAACCTGACTCTGTCTGTAATAATTACCTTTTTGATGTCTCATCCTTGTACTGATTGGTTTTTTTCTTTTTTGATGCCTGGTATTGGATCCAGGTCTCTAACATGCTTTTCCCCTCTGCCAGCCTTCTCGGCCTCTGAAAACACTTTTGGGAGGTCATACAGATCTGAGCAGGAGAGGGACTGCATGATAGAAAAGATAGAGGGTCCAACAGCCCATGGATTGTGGCCTGTATAACTCTGTCCTTTCAAGGGAGAGAATTTCTGTCTTTCACGGAGTCCTTTCTGGCAGACATCTCTTTGTTAGTGATTACACTTGTCCCGTTTGGAATCGGTTCATTCATCACAGCAAGGAGAGTCTGTTGAAACAGTTCCGTTATAAGTTGTGCTTTTATTGGCGATGGCGACATCCAAGCAGGACACACTGTGTCCAGCCTGGCAGATTAAGTTTCTGATCCTTTGAGCAGATTAGGGTGCTGTGGGAGTTGGGAGGAGGAGGCCAAGAATGATCGCTGAGTCATCTCACCTCTGAAGGTTCTTCAGCATGCTGACGGCTGGGCACATTTTCTAAGGAGAACTGTGTTTTTTAGAATGTGAGCATACTCCATCTAAAAAACTGAGAATAGATGAAGCCAATGTAACTCAAATGCCAGTGTAATGGTATATTACATAAATATGCTGTAAGTATTGGACGAAGGTTATTGATTTACAGTGGAAGGTATCCTTTCCAGTACTCAAAACACTCCCCGTGGCTCTCTGTTTCTTATAAAAGTACCTGCATAAGGATTATTGATTACATCAAAGTGCAGAGAACCACCTAGACCTGTATGTTATTTCATCTGTACTAGAAAGTGACAGATCAGTGTCAGTAGTAGTTTGGTGAAGTAGAGAATGCCCTTATAGAACACATTCAGTACTTGGGCCTTGAAATTGCCGTGTCACTTCCTTGGCTCAAATTTTTCTCAAAGCTACCCTTCTTATGTCATGAAATTGATTTATGTTCTTGTTAGTATTTTCTTGATAGAAAACTAATTTTCTAATGTAGTATTGCTCAAACTTCAGTGTACGTAAGAATGTCCTCAGGAATCCTGTGAAATGTAACTGCTTTTCTTGGTGCAGAAATATGGATTCTTTTTTAATTTACTTATTTTTTTAGGTAGGGTCTGTGTAGCTCAGGATAGCCTGAGACTCACTGGTGCCACCACCCTTTGAGTAGCTTAGCACCCTAAGGTAGTGGAAAAAAGAATTATTAAGAAATTGAATTATAAATAATTGGAAGATCTGTATTGTGCATCCAAAATCTTGAAGGGATCTGTAAAGGGAAGAAGTTTATTCTAAAGATAAATGGAAGAAACAGCAGCGGAGCATGGAAGTCTTTCTTCTGCGTGTTCAAGCTGACATCGGGGAGCTGTGGCTAACATTGGAACCCAGCAATGGCAGACAAGTTCTTTTCATGTCAGCTCTGGGGCCAGCAGTTTGATGTTCTTTCCACAATTTTATAAGAAATTAAATGCATGGTGGTGCACACCTGTTATCCCAGCATTCAGAAAGCTGAGTCAGGAGAATCATAAAACTGCCTGGACTGCACAATAAGACCCTATCTCAAGAGAAAAAAAAAAAAAAAAACACCAAAATTATAAATAAGAAATTATGTGTCAACATGTATTGTATTCTACCTACAGTTCCTACATGGTAGATGGTTATGTTATTAGCTTTTACTTGTTTAGCTTTTACTTGATTAGGAAGAGAACATGTAGAGGGGTGGATAATCAGCAAGTTATAAGTGAAGTTTTAGGAGACAGACTTGGTATAATATCTTTTCAAAGCAAAAACCACAATTAATTGTATCGAAGGCTTATTTTATTGTAAGATTGATGATGATTGAAGAAAAATGGCAATGTACCCTACAAAGCTCCTAGCCAAGGGTACTGAAAGATAAGACAAGGAAAGGTCAGTAATGATGTTTACCTAAAGAAAGAACCAATTTCACTATCAAGGGAAACAAGAGTTTGATCTTACTGTGGGAACTTTGGATTGGAGCTTTGGACTTCCAGGTTAGTACATTAATCAGTTCACCTAAATGGCTTTGCCAGAAATTCCTTAGGTGGACAAAAAGCAAATTGTCTATCATCTTGGCACGGTGCTACACATCAGTGAAGGGCGGGACATGCAGGGAGAATTTCCTGGGCTGGCAAAGATCCCAGAAAAGGTGACACTTAGCAGAGTCACCATGTAAGATGGGAAGCTCCACGGGGCCACCCGAGTTACAGCCAGACCCTCATGGATGGGTCCTGGTTCACGGTGGCCGTGAGAACGCCGAACCCATGTGGCCAGAGGATCAGGACAGTGATTCTTTCGGTGAGCAGCACCAGGAAAGCTTTGCTAAGTACTCTGTGTGCCGCAAGACTTTTTAAAAGCTCTGTAGTAGTGAAAAAAAATGCTCAAAGAAACCCTATAGAGTAAAAATTAGAGATGCAGCTAAAACTGTTCTTTCCTTCTGAAGTCCTTGTACTGCACTGTCACCTGCGACTGCACGCCAGCTGCTGACCTGCAAAGCTGATGGGATAGCTTCCGAACAATAAGATAAGTTAAGCAGAGACACCTTGACTGTTAACAAATTTTCTTTGAAAAAAAACATCATGCATGTAACAAATGTGCAGTTGTAGCATTCAGTTTAGCCATTGACAGTATTACCATTTGGGGGAATTCCATCAGGAAATGTCCTTTCCAATGGAAAAGCCTCTTTCTGTTAGAAGAGCTGCCCAGTGTAGAATCAGTAAATTTATTGTAGCAGAATAAAAAAGGGACCATCCCATCAGGGAGGAAGTGGAACAGGAAGCAGAGTGTGACTCTGATCTTATTAGGCTTTCTTTTTGCTGGTCAGGCTGCCACCTCCTGTGGGCTGGGCTGGGCTGGGGAGCACGAGGTGCAGAGGCATTTGATACAAGCTCCCAAGAGATCTTAGTGCTGCCAGCAGTGAGTGGATGGACAGGATGGGGACAGTCCTGCCGTGTAGGAGCCCTTACCAAGACTCCCTAGTGCTGCTGCTGGGTTGCCAGCACCTGGCTGTTGAGCTTGCTACTGCCTGAGTGTTTTGATCGGAGAAGGAGCCAGTTCAGAAAGAGTTGAGACAGGTTGTGGCCCTGGTGGACAGGGCCTAATCCCCTGTTTCATGCCCATACCCCTCCTCCAGGCAAGTTTTGTTTTTGTTCTTTTAAATTTTAAAACCTAGTGCAAAATTCCAAGAACATATCATTATACTGATAAAATACTAATGCTCTACTGTTAAATACTCAGTCATCAGCCATCAGCAGGCTCCCTTAAACGTCTCCTCCTGGACTTCTGATCTTTGATCCAGGCTGCTTAGCTCAGTGAACTGCTCCTTCTGTTGTCATCTGCAGCCTGAGGGTGTCCTTCCTGTGGGGTCCCAAGTCTGCCTGAGACAGAGGCAGCTTTTTAGGAAACTAGTATCCCAAGCCTTAGTGCAGACAAATTAGGTTCCCTGGGAGGCAGTGGTGATCCTGTGCAGTCACACGCTGCCTCAGGGTGAGTCACGTTGGAACCATGTAGTCAGGCAGAGTCAGTGCCTATGGACATCCCAGACTGAGTTCATGCAGGCATCACCCCACATCGCCTCCTGATGCCATGAAATGTGTGGTGCGGTGCCTGAGTGACACACATAATGTCACGTAGTAACCATTTTATAAGTTAGAGGAGTATGAGAGGTGATTGAAATCCGGGGGAGGGGAGATATGACAGTAGGACATATTGTCACTGATCAGCATCAGAATACTCTGAGCACCACAAGTGCTCTGATCTTGTTCCTGCCACTTCCTGCAGCAGTTCTGGCTCCCTCTTTCCTGAGTGTCTTTATGAGGTCTGATAAAAATGCAGCAAATGGTGCTGGGACATGCCATCTCATGGAAGGGCAGGCTTATAAAAATGTCATGGTGTGTCCTTATCCACTTCGTTCCCCAGATATGCCCCCATGCAACTTCTGACTTCCCCAAAGCCGAATGTCCACCAAAGGTGAACATTTTGAATTGATTCAGAACAGCAAGGTAGCCAGGCTGAGCAACTAAAGACACTTGTGAAAGAGAACTGCAAGAACTGCTTCAGAAAGCAGTGTGAATGATGGAATAAGTGTGTTCAAAGTGAGAGGGAATGTTTTGAGGCCAATAAATGGTAATGTGTCCTTTACTGTAATAATTATTTATAAATTTAAACTTCTGCCACTTTTTTGGGTCATGATTTGTACACTGTAAAATCTTGGTCCAAGTAGAGTAAAGCCAGTAAGATTGTTGCATATTATTGTTACTAGGTGTCATGTACTCTGCATGGTGGTTTGTGCTGCACTTTTATGTGACTGGCAGCAGCACAAGAGGTTTCTGTACACCAGCATCATCATAGGCATCGTGTGGCCCCCTGACCTCTCACCAGCTAGATGTCTGTTATGTTAGTTAAGCAGTGGTGAATTTATACTCCATTGTTATATGGGATCAAAGTCATCTGAGTGCTGAAGTGCACTGTCCTCTGCAGAACTGTTCACTGAACCCCCTGGGCCACCCTCCTGTGCTCTGAGCTCTGCCCAGCAGCTTTGGACTCCAAGAGTGAGCTCTGTCTTTGGGTCCCAGCTGAATGAATGGAAAGTGAGTTCTGTTTTCAGGTCCCCTGGTGAATGGATGGAGAGTGAGTTCAGTCTTCAGACCCCAGGTGATTGGATGGAGAGTGAGCTGTGTCTTTAGGCCCCAGGTGATTGGATGGAGAGTGAGCTGTGTCTTTAGGCCCCAGGTGATTGGATGGAGAGTGAGCTGTGTCTTTAGGCCCCAGGTGATTGGATGGAGAGTGAGCTGTGTCTTCAGGCCCCAGGTGACTGGATGGAGAGTGAGCTGTGTGTTCAAGTCCCCATGTGAATGGATTCAGAGGAATGATACTTTTTGAAAAACAGAAGTTATGAGAAAAGGGGAAAGAAATTTTAATGCTAGTAGTAGGACATGAGAAATAATTATGTTAACAGTTTGTAAATTGCAAGTAAGGGAATTTGGTGTGGGTTGGTATCTTGTGCCGACTAAATTATAAGATTTTCAACTAGACCCCAGCGTGTTGCTTCAGAAAGAGAACTCAGGTTTTGTTTGTGTTCTTCCCAGAATCAAGAGAGAGATGTTATTGCCTCTTTGAAGTTATTAATTGTCTGTTCACCTGTTATCTATTTAGCTCACAATAAAAGAAATTATCTAAGAAGCATGAGCATACTAGACCATCATTCCGGAAGAGTTTTCTGATGCTTCTGGTATTTTTATGGTGTCGTGTTCCAGAAATCATCTTTGTGGTTAACAAAAAGATACACACAGCATTGTTCAGTTTTTGTTCAACTTTAGGTACTTCTTGAGGACTTCAGTATTTTCATTTTAAAAGTTATCCTTGGTTGCAGCTAAAAACTAGTCATTGAAGACATTTGGGTTATAAAGAAGAGCTTAATATTGCTCAGGCTTTACTCAAACTTTAAATTTCTCTTCATAACTTCAAGAATGCATAAAAAACAGTTTCTGGGTTACAATTAAGAAGTGCTTAGAGTTGAAGGCAGAAAACCATTTGTTTTGCTTCATATATAGAATGTCCCCCAAAGGGCTCATGTATGAAGAAACAGGACTTTTGGAAGGTGACTGGATCACGAGTGGGCTATAGCTGAAGGTGGTGTGAGGCAGTGGGCCCTCACTGGAGAAGGTGGTGAGTAGGGCAGAGGCCTGGAAGGGTTCATCTTCTGCTCCAGCTCCTCCCTAGTCTCTCAGCTTCTGGACCACCATGATATGAGCAGCCTTCTGCCATTAGACTCTTCTTCTGTGTCTGTCTTGGAGCCAGCAGATGATGGAATTGTAAGAGTGATCCAAAATAAACGTCTTCGTCTTTAAGTCGTGGGTGTCAGGTATTGTATCTTGGAGAAGAGAAGGTGACTACAACATATTTTGTTACTGAGGGCTGGGCTGATGTTGTAACTAAGGCTTGGATGCTTTTAGTACTGGCTCCTGGAGGGAATTGGGAAAGGTTTAGAAATGCCAGGTGGAAGAGCCCTAGAATCCTATAAGCTAAGCTTGATAGAAGATTAGGGTTATAGCTTAGAAAGTTAGAATGCTGATTTTAAAAATGCCAATGGCAAAGACCAGGGTCAGGAAGTTTCAATTAGGAACAAGAACTCCATTGGCAGTTGGACTCTGGACTGTTTGTGTATGATATGTGCTATCTTGCTCATGTCCTGAGCCTTTGCAGGAGTCTTGAGATTAAGGATGGTAGACCAACTAATCTAAGAGCAGATGAAATGTCAAGGCAACTCAACGTTCAGCCTGTGGCATGGATACTGCTATGACTTTCAGTGCCCTTTATATTGAAAACCAGCCAAAAACCCATTTGAAAATTTTTCAGTTTTGCCAGAGAGGAAGAGCCTGCTAAGTTGCAAAGAGGAGGGTAGCTTGTTTGCTGAAGACGGTAGAATTAAAAAGAAGCCAAGGATTTTGCAGCATGTCAATAGGAAGATAACTTGAGGATATTGTGGGGATTAAGCTCACCCTTTTCAGGCTAAGAGGTACAAAAATGAGATTGTTCTGAAAAGAGAGCCCCAGTGTACCCTGCTCCAAAAGAACTGGCTAAGAATTTGGTTCCCTGGGATTCATTTCACAGTGCTCAGCCATCCAGATACTAAGAGACCTCTGTAGCTATGATCCAAGGGGACCTAGCTACTGCTGGAGGTGGTGGCAGACCTTAGTGTCATTCTTGTGTTGTTGGTTTTATGGGCATGCAGAATATAAAAGTTGTGAAGTCAGGGAAGCTTCTCCCCAGGTTTCATAAACCCTGGAATGCCAGGTAGTGTACCTCTGAGAAGGCAGTGTATGAAACTATGACAATGAAGTCAAAAGTGCAGTGGAGACTCCAGGCTTTTGGAGAAGCCAGAAACATAGAACATTCTGTGAGTAAAGCCAGTGAAAGATAAGAGGCCACCCACACCATTTGGGAATTATATCTTGCCTCACCTTGCCCTGAGTGCTGGGTACAGAACTGTGGGATTTAATGTTTGCCCTGCAGGGTTTCAGGCTTGCTTTGATTCTAATTTCTTTCTGTCTCCCTAGTTCTCCCTTTGGCTTGTACCATTGTGTGTAAACAGTGTTTAACTTTCTTTTTAATTTTCACAGAGGCTCACAGCTAAAAGTTTGCCTTGTATTTTTGAGGAGACACTGGACTGGGACTTTTTTGCATTGCTGGAGCTGTTAAGACTTTAGTGACTCTTAGAGATGGACTAAGTACATTTTGCTTGCATAAAGAGATGTGCATGAGATTTTTGGAGATCAGGGGCAGAATTTATACTGATTGTGGAGAATATCCCTCAAAGGCCTCATGTGTACATAGACAAAGCTTCTGGAAGGCGGTTGGCCCATGGGAGTGAAATAGCTGACGCTGTTAGTAGGCAGTGTCTGGTCCAGTGAGGCGGTCACTGGGGTCATGACCTGGAAGGGCCTGTCCCTACCTACTTCCTCTCTTCACTCTTGGCTTCCTGGCTGCCGAGATGGGGGTGGCTTTCCTCTGCTGTGCCATTTCTTCCCTGCAGCCAGCTGACTACGGATGGTAACCATGTGCCAAAGTAAATCTCTCCTCCTTTAAGTTCATTGTGACTTATACTTTTTGCAAGCACTGAGATGTTGACTGATTCAAAAAGGTAAAAAGAAATTGAGCCTCAGAGCCAATGTTAGTTCTTTTCCACCACTTTGTCATAGAAAGTAGGAACTGATAGAGAATGAATACAGTCACTGTGCCTCCAGAAACAGATGGAGTATTGGCCTCCCCTGGCTTTTTTTTTTTTTTCCCTAGTGAAAACAAAAAGGAAACAATTTTAAAAAAACCCAAATTTTTTTCCACCTTTTTGTGAAATACAAATTCAGATTTGAGGCTTACAGAAAGATCCTGCCCTTCTCTGTCTAAGAAGTGAAGGATTGTAAAGCCATTTGCCAGTAAGGCACTCCTAATCACCACACCATTCAGCAAATGAACGAACAGTGACTCAGTCCTGGACAGCACTGCCAAGGGTGCAGAAAGCCACAGACTTTCCCCTGAAGCAGGGGTAATCAGGAATGCCAAGGCCCTGGACACGTCTCTTGAAGGGCTTAGGGACCAGTTCAAGGGACGGGTCATGTAAGGTGCTCTGAACAGAGCGGGAGGCATGGGATAGGACAGAGGCTAATTGAACTGTTAGATTTCGAAACACTTTAGCTACATAGGGAAATCTAAGATCCTTTGCTAGGAAGACTTAGTTATGGTGGAGATAATCCAGTTATATTAGATATTGTCTTAGTTACATTCTTGTCCCAGAGACACAGTACATACACCCAAGTTTAAAGAAGTAGAATTTTATTTTGGCTCACAATTTGTAGAGGTTTCAATCCATAGCTGGCACCAAGGCAGGCAGGCATGGCAAAGGAGCAACAGCTCATGGCATGGAGGGGCAGCAGAGAGAGGGATCAAGGGAGGAAGAGGGAGAAAGGCCTTTCCAGACCACTCCCCCAGTGACCACCTCCTCTCCATATCACATTTAACTGTGATAATAAGTGTGGTGCTCCCCAGGTTTTAGTCATGTTCCAAAAGCCACAGCTATGAGTGCCCGAGGTCTTCGAGCTCATCTAGGTGTAAATCGTAACAGATCCTCTTACCTGCTCAGCGAAGGTTAACTAGGACTTGTGGAAAGGGGATCCAGTTAGGTTAAAGTTCTGAAAAACTTTGACAAACAAAGCTCACTTCTGTTTAAAAATTGTAAGTCCAAACATTCTTTTGATTGGAAGAAAAGTGTCCTGTTTCCAGGAGTCCCTTTGCTTCCATACTGAGAAAAGACAAAATAGACATAGATGGGGGAAAGTCCAGGCAAGAGGAAGTTTTTTTTGCTGTGTATGGTTATTCTCTTCAGAAGTTTATGTATTCAAAAAAAGATCATCTTGAACTGGTAACACCGCTACAGCAGTAAATAGATCTGAAAAGGGAAGGAATGCTGCTGCAGCACCATGATTACCTGCATCTGTACGTGTCTGGCCATCTCTGCAAGGTAAACTATTGATAGACTGGAGCCCCAAGTGGAAGGAAACATGTCCAAACAAGTAAAAAACCGTATTGGGCTCCGTTCCAGGGAACATTCTTGAATTTGATTTTTTTTTTTTAAGTTTCCTGAATTTAAACAGCTGAAATTCAGCTTAAAATCAGCTTGAATAGAAGAAAAAGACTTCCTTATTTTGCTGGTTTTCTTAATTGAAGAAGTACACACCCACCAAAATGTGAATCACTCCTAATCGCATCTTAAAATCTGAACTAAAAGTTGTCCTACTTCCCAACTCTTGGAGATATATTTAATATCCTTTAAACATTTTTTCTTCATACTAAAGATATGAGCTATGGTTAAAAAACATGGTGAATGTTTGTTTCTAAAACATATATTGCAGTAAAAGACATTGTCATTAACCCACTAATGCCAAAGATTTACATGTTTTGAATTTTTGCTTGAAATTCATGTTACCTAGAAAAATTCAAGGAATAAGAATTTGAAGAGAAAACATTTTAGTATGTTCTGTTGTGATGGGCATTCCAAAAATGGCATAACAGGATTAATCCCTCTCCAGAAATCCTCTCCTCGCTGCAAGCACACTTCTGTTGCCACTCTCTGCAGCAGCTCTGGAGTCCTGCTTCCTGAGTGTCTTTAGTTGAGCTGTCCAGGCTGCCTCCACGTCCTTAACTGATGGCAAACATTGACCTTCCACGTCATTCTGACTTCATGCAAGAAGAGCTGGTGCCAGACCCAGTGGATAAGCTGGACACAGCCACACTGCTGGCAGCAGCAGCAGCATTCACCATATTTTTGATCTCACCTCCTAAAGACATGTATGAAAGAGGACTTACAGAACTGCTTCAGAAAGCAGTCAAGCGAAGTATTTATGTGTGTTCAAGCAAAGGTGGTGTTTCAAGGGCAATTCGTGGCAATGTGCCTTCTACTATACCCATTTTTAAAATCTAAACATTCTGAGTATATTTTGGTCACATGTCTGTATCCCTCCCTCAGTAGCTGTAGCAGAAACTGTACTTATATATAATTTAACTTAACGTGACCTTTATTTAAAGCTCTTTTTAGTGTGACAGTGGTCACAGCTCAGGCTTTCTGGACTCCGTTCTTAACCCCTGACCTGTCCCCCTCTGCCTACTGCACCCATACAAGGACCCTTTCTCAGCTCCTGATCTGAGTTAAACCCTGGCTTCCAGGTTGTCCCGGACACTGCTCCTTCTCCCGGGAGTGCTTCCTGCTCCGCTCTTCCCAGCTGGGCTCTCACTAACTTTTTGTGATGCCAGTTTACTCATCATCTTTCTACAGAGACCTCCTCCTCCTCCTCCTCCTCCTCCTCCTCCTCCTCCTCCTCCTCCTCGTTACTCTCCCGAGAGGAAGATGTACTTTATTTCATCTATGTGTTTGTAAAGTTTTAAACAGGGCATCTATTATACAGAGGGCATTTTACTCAAGACAGACCCACAGTTGTGGGAATTTCACTCCGAAGAACAATCAGTGTGGCCGTCAGTGCTTTATGATCCATGCAGTATTTGGCTTATGTGTTTAATCCTACCTGGTGCCAGGGAAAACACAGGGCACATTTACACATCAAAAATGAAATGGGAATTTAGAAACGTGTCTGGAAAATTGAGACCAAAATAACGCCTAGAATTTCATATGTCTAGAATCCTAAGGCAGAGCATAGTAGAACAGGAAGTTTTCCAGGCAGGTCCGTTTCAGCTTATTGTGTTTGGTCTCTGTGATTAATGCACTCAGGAGCTTTTTCGCATTAATCCAAATTTAATCTTCAAACTTCCAGCCACATATCTAAGTTTGATGGTTGAGTGTCTGGCAGAAGTTTTCTTTTTCTTGAGGCAGAGGTGAATCCTCTGCAGACCTCAGGTAGGCTGTCTGACCTTCTACCCCCTAGTTCTGTCTTGGGCCAGTGTTCATCCTCAGTGTGATGTCTTAATTGTGAAATTATCTAGGGATCTGGCCCAGGGCAGCACAGAGCTGGGACCCAGGCCGCATTCTTTTCCCTCCTGGCAGCCGTGGTCCAAGGATGTGAGAGGGGAGGAACCACGTGAGGTCCTGACTTCTTTCCACCCACCCACTTGAGCTTTTCCATTGTTAGATTTTCAGTACCTTCGCCTGACGTGCATCACACCTATAATCCCTGCACTTGGTAGGCTGAGGCTGAGGAGGCAGGACTCTGAGGCCAGCCTGGGATACAAGGTGGCCTCAAGGCCATCTGGAACTGCTGTGGCAGGAAGACCAAAAAAAAGCCATTACTGATCTTCATTTCCTGGGTTTCTGACACCTCTCAGATTTGCCCGTTCAACTATAGTTTCGGCCCCCC
Source organism: Hydrochoerus hydrochaeris (assembly GCA_004027455.1). NCBI lineage: Eukaryota > Metazoa > Chordata > Mammalia > Rodentia > Hydrochaeridae > Hydrochoerus > Hydrochoerus hydrochaeris. Next base: position 19,105 of record PVLA01006527.1, read on the forward strand.
AGGCTGCAGACCTTGGCTTTGGAGTGGGGTTGGTGGTGCAGGAGTGCAGAGCCTGGGCATGTCACCTGCCTGTTCCTTATCTGCAAGTGGGGTTGCCAAGCGCCCCTGCTGGAGGTGGAGTTAGTTGTGAAGACCCAGGGACGACGTCAGTGTCAAGTTTCTAGCGTGGTGCGGCCTCTAACACTGGAGTCCAGCGCAGGTTTGGCAGTGTGGCTGCTGCCCCGCACCAGGTTGTTTGCAGAGACTCCGTGGAGCCGGCCCTGCATGCACCATGAGGACTGGCCTGGCCGAGCTCGGCTTTGCACGGGTATCTATGGCGGGGCTAAGAGCGAGGTCTCCTTCCCTCCTCTACCCCGCGCCGCCTTATTTCCCACATTAACTCTAGGTGCAATGCTTGTGCTGGGGGCTGCAGCTCGTTCCCTGCGCCGCTTCCTGCAGAATATTCCTTCTCAGTGGTGCCTCCAGGGCCTGCCCATCCCTGGCCTAGCCTAGGGCTGACTTCCCTGCATGCAGCCTTCGTAATCTGTGACTCTGTTGCAACGTTAATGAATCTTTCTTAGGCTGGTCATGATCTTCATTGTGTCCTAGTTGTCACAGTGTTGCCGGAGGAGGTCCAGGAGATCCCCAGAGGGGAGATGAGGACCGCGGCTCCCACGACCATGTGAAAGTCCCATGGTCGCTGACTTTTTTCCATGGAAAAAGCAGTTTCAGACGTGGGTTTCTAGGGTTTAGAACTGTGTAGACCAGCGTTCCTCTAAGCGGGACCTTCAGGCTTTCTTGGCTATTGTTAACAAATGCTGAAGCTGAGCGCTGTGGTGCACACTTGTAATCCTAGCACTTGGGAGGCTGAGGCAGGAGGATCACTGCGAGTTTGAGAACAATTTGGGCTACTTCAAAGGCCACCCTACTGGGCAAGAATCAGAATTTATTTTGTTTTGAAAAACAGATTCCCTGGGTAATTTTGGTGAGTAAATGTAAACACTGAACATACAGCTATTCAATAAATATTTCAGAATAAGCAATTAAATTAGCTGTGTCTGCACTCAGCTTCCCTCAGTGTAACTTAGAAACAGCCAGTACTTGGCAGGGATTGGGGCAGCCCTATGTGATGCTTCTGAAGAGCCATGTTGCTTTCAGTTTCCTGTCCAGAGTATAGCATCTGCACATAGGGATGCATGGGCATTGCTGAGTTAGGGTACTTCCTTCACAGAAGATGATGGGAGTTTTTGTTTCCCTTGTTGTGGTACTAGGGATTGAACCAGGGACTTGGGCATATAGGGCAAGCGCTCTACCTCTGAGCTACACTTTCAGCCCTCTCTTCCATTTAAACAAAACAAAACAAAACAAATCCAGAAACCAACCCCCCAAATAAAACACTGCAGCTTCCACTTCTGTATAGGAGCTGGAGTCAGACAGGTGCACTGATCTTTCTACTGTGTCAAACTCACCGTTTGCTTGGACACTAAGTTTGCCTGCCTCTGTGAATACACCACTGCAAATTACTGTCTCTGATCTCTGAGGTGGTCGTGATGTAGAGGAGCCTAGTGGATGCGCTGCAGCCCTGATAAGCCTCCAGCCTTGGTGACAGATTCTGCCTGCAGTGCACTCTGCCTGTCACCCCCTGGCTGGGTGAGGGAGGGCTGACTTTTCGGTCGGTTTGCATCTTGCTCCTGACTGTGTTATTTCCATTTGCCTGAACTACGCAAAGGATGTTTTGACCTCTGATTTTTCTAGGTAGTCCTTTTCCTTGGGCCACTGTGATGGTTCTGCTCCATCACTTTCAATACTTGAGCAATCGTGTTTAACTAAACAAGGACAATTATAGCAAAATGCCAGGGCAGTGTGTGAGGAGGTTTCGCTTTGTTTTCCTGCCGCCTCCCATGCGTCAGGAGGAGGTTACACAGGTGCCACTGCTCAGGGGTTTGTGCTCTGAAGAGATTGGCTTCTTGGTTCTTGCCTGTGCTGTTGGAACCACCAAAGAATTCTGCAGACCATCAGCAGCAGCAACGGGACTTTATGCTTTCTACTGAAAGAAGCTTCAAGGGGGTAGTGACTAAGGTATTAGGCTGGAAATACTGTGGAAACCAAAAGGTAGAACCTTAATTACATGTGAGATTTCCTTATTTCACTCAACAGAAATCCAAGCAACACAGTCTAGATCTGATGAAGCAGCTCAGTGGTGGGGTTGGGAAATAGGCTCGTTTCATCTTTGACATCATCTTTCCTTCTCACATGTGTTGCCTTTTGGCTACAAGGTGGCTGCTGCCAGCCAGCAGGTTTGTGATTAGGATGCAGAAGACTGAAACTTCAAAAGGTTCTGTCCACCAAGTCAGTACATTTTAGAAAGGCTTCCCAGAGGTGCCCACCTGGCCGCTTCTGCTTAGTCATCGCCATCGCCCATTATGTGGCTCTTCCTAGTCCAGTCAGTTTGGAAGTGGGCAGAGGAAGGGATCTGTGGCTGGGAAGCTCAGTCCCCCATCAGAGGACATCTGGTGGGGCATGTCATACGAGTTATGTTCTCCCAAGGTCAGGGATACCTCGTCCTTTCCCCCGGCAGGGAGATGAGCCATCAGCACGGATGTGCGTCACTCGGGAAAGTAAGTCACGCACCAGCAGTGTTCCAGGATCGCAGTCACTAACTTTCTCCTAAATAGTAAAGCTCCTGCCACTGTTTTCAAACTGCACTTGTGAAAGATGCTTGCACGTGTTTCCTGGAGAGAATCTGGCATGTGAAGCAGGTTCAGCCTGCACGTGGGGATGTTGCTGGAACTGTGAGACTCAGTGGGTGCAGGGCCTTGGCGACCATCACACGCTCCCGGATCTCCGGTCCACATCCCCTGGCGCTTCCAGAGTGAGTTCCAGATGTGCTGTCTCTGTGTCTGCAGAAACGCTAGGACCTTTGCTTGGTTGGGAAGCTGATGTTATGGGGGTCTGACACAAGAGGGGTGCAGGTTTTTCAGAAGGCAGTGAGCACCTCGACGGGGAAATCCTGCCCTTCACCCTGTGCGTGGTGCCCGTTTGCAGAAAGCACCTGGCAGCCTGTGCCCACCTGGTGTGCACGGCTGCTCTGCAGGCCCTCTGGGGGAGGCAGGTGGGTGCAGGCTCAGGGGCTCCCTGGGCAGAGCAGCTGTCCTGTCCTCAGTCCAGGCCCTGCTGGGATCCACCATGCCTCGGTCTCTGAGTCTCGTCACCAGTCCGAGACTGACTGACTTCAGTCTTCTGGGGCTCCTTGCTCTTAGGAGAAAGGGGAAACTGAACGGAGGCCAGGGGACCAGGAGCACCTCTCTCTGCCTTATTCCTGGGTCTCCTCCACACTCAACCTGGCTCTGGGAGTCAGGCACACTGAGGTTCCTGTCCTTACCACAGGGCACCATCCCTCACCTCTGCTTTGCCACTGCTCTGTTCTGGCTTTCTCTGTGGCTCCTTCTCACCACACTACTTCCTCAGAGGCCTCCCAGACCTCCCAGGACCCCACCAGCCCAGGCTGCAAAGCCTCCTGCAGGTTTTTATCTGCCCTTGCTTTTCCCTTGGTCTACCAGAAGTCTTTGTCTCTTGGGGCAGGGAATGGGTCTGCTTTGGTCATTGTTCCAGTACCAAGCACAAAGTTAGCTAATGCTTCTTACATACTTTTGAAGCCTGTATGGAAAACAAATGAATCACTAATCTTAGCCCAGATCCAATAGTAGAAGCAATAAAGAAATAATAATTCAACAAATTTCAACAAAATTTTGTACCATACTGAAAGGCTTTGTAGTATTTTATCACTGAGGAGTGAAAGACAGCTGTCATTAGACTGAAATAACATTCCTCAAAGTGATTCCTGGAAAACTGTGTTTTACCCAACGTAGCTCACTACTTTTGAAGAAAAATAAATGTTATTCCTCAGTTTCAGTTTGCTGCTGAACAAGGGTAAGGAGTCTCAGATCAGTGTATCAGTGCAATGTTTTCATTAGATTCGTGCAGCATGAGGTGAAGAGGAGCTTGGCGAGACACAGTTTCGCTGTTTTATAGGTGTGATGTGGTGATACTGCACCTGCCGCACTCAGGTAAGGTAGACAGCAAGAGACATTCCATGTTTTGTTTTTCTGTCCTTCACAAGTCTTTATTAAGGTTTATTTTTGTTTTGCTTTGGTACTAAGGATCGAATGAACCTGGGGCCTTTGCACTGAGCTACATTCCCAACCTTAGTTAATTTTTTAAATTTTGAGACATGTCTTGGTAAGTCACCAAGTCACCCAGGCTGGATTGAACTTGTGAACTTCCTCCTTTCACCTTCCAGAGCACCAGAATTGCAGGTCTTGTTAGTCTGAGGTTTGTTTGTTTGTCTTTTTGAGACAGGGTCTCGCTATGCAGTTCAGGCTGGCCTTGGGCTCACTTTGTAACCCAGGCTGGTCTCAAACTCACAACAGTCCTCCTGCCCCAGCCTCATGAGTGCTGGTATGCAGGTGTGCATTGCCACACCTGATACCAAAGGTCTTAGAGTCAATGTGCTGATTGTTTTGGTACATAGGAAAATATCCAGAAAAGATAATCATTATTGATGTGTGTGATAGTCATATTATGTTTGAACTATGAAATGAAAGATTCTAGAGGAATTAGGAGTGGTGGGATGAAGTTACGAGGCAAATTAATCATGCTGGTCTTCAAGTAGAATCTTCTCAGACTCATATTTCATTGCAGATTTTGAGATGGCTTGTCTAGACTCCGAAGGATGAAATCTGCATTCTTTTTTTTCTCTTCTTTCTCTCTCCCTCTCTCAGACAGAGACTTGCTATGTAGCACAGGCTGGCCTTGAACTCACTTATATATCCCATGCTGGCTTCAAACTCGTGATCCTCCTGCCTCAGCCTCCATAGTTCTAGGATTATAGGTTGCACCATTACAGTAGGCTGGAAAATCTGCATTCTTTTTTTTTTTCTTAATTTGTTTTGTTTGGTACTGGGGATCGAACTCACGACCTCATGCTTGCCAGGCAGGGGCTTATGTTACTGGTGAAATCTGTGTTCTTAACAGACACCCCAGGAGGAGACAAGGTGAAAGGACCATATTTTGCACTTAAGCTGGAAAAAGTGCTTGGTTAGGAAATGAGAACAGACTTTGAGATGTTTTGGTACCCACAGCTCCAGGTCCTCTTCAGCTCTTTCAGTCAGTATCACCCAAAAACAAAGTGGAATTTGCATCAGCATCCGTTTCCCCCCAGCCTCCAGGTATGTACTTCCTCAGGAGGCCCGAGTGTCACTGAGGGGTGCCCAAATGAAGTGTTGGTCTGTCCTTACAGTGTCTCCCTGTCCTTGGATTCAGTGTCCATGGCTTCAGATACCTGGCATTTCAGTTATCTGCGGTCAGCCTCAGTCTAAAGTTATTAATGGAGAATTTCTGAAGCAAGCCATCGGTTTTAAACTGCAGACCCTTCCGTGTTGTGTGATAAGATCTCATGTCGTGCCTTCTTTCCTGCTCAAAAAGACATGAATCACCTGCGTCCAACACAGGTGGGCTGTGTGCACGACCCGTCCCCGAGTCACTTGGTGGCTCTCTTGGCTTTCTGTGTTGGTGTCTCAGTCACATGCCTGTGCTGGGGTGACTGAACTTGAAGCAGCGGGGCTGTGTCTGGGCTCCTGGTTTCGGAGGTTGGCTGGCTCTGAGACACAAGCAGCAAGGAGACAGGGCCCAGGGGGAGGACAGCTGGTCAACTCGCGGCACTGGGAAGCAGAGGGAGAGGAAGAGAAGCTGGGGACCAGCAGACACCTCTCCTGGTTACACCCAGTACCCACCTGGGTTCACCAGTGGACCGGTCCGCTGCCCAGCACAGCACACTCCTGATCTGGTCACTGTCCAGAAGCCCCACCTACACACATGGGACTTCTGAGGAACATTTCAGATATAAACCACAGCACACAGAATCCTAGTGGTTGTGCTCAACCCTTATTTTATGAAATAACAGCCTCAAAGAGAAAAAGTAGTGGTGCTGGCATTTCATTACAACACGTTACAGCAATTGTTCTGTTTTATTTTGGCCCTAAATCTCATACTGTGCCTAATTTATGAATTAATATAGGGGAAAATACATGATATACATAGGATTCTGTACACTTTGGTTTCAGTTGCCCCTTTCCTTCTATGAATAGGGGGAGATTCCTGTTCTGAGAGTTCCGAACTTTGCCATCTTAGTCACTGGCTGCCTAACCCCTCTGTCTGGGGTCCGCATTTTTTGGACTCATTGCTCCCAGAATGATTTGTCTTAATCTCTAACCATTAGCTCTTAATCTATCTCTCTACTTTCTCTGATTAAGACTTACATAAACTTTTGTATTATAAAAGTAATGGAATGGAAATACCCTCTTTTTAAATTCATAACTCATGTAAACAGTAATAAAAATGAAAAGTATTAATAGATGAATAAAGAAAATTAATTTATTCATCCTTATATATATTGATATAATCTTAACCTTTCAGCTGGAGAGCTTGTGGTCCCTTTGAGTTCAATAAGGATGTAAAGATATTTTTGTAACATGTGAGGACATGGAGAGTTTTGTTACATGCTTTGAGTTTTTAAAGACTCAAAGCATTTAAAAGACAACTATACCTTGTCTTGGAAAGTTTGTATATCTACTTGGTGGCTCTTAAAACTTGGGCCATGTATAATTTGCATCGTGTTATTTTTAAAAACTCTTATCTTAACCCCCTTAAACCCTAAAGTAACAGGCTTATTTTTTTTTCAAAAATGAAAGCAGGCAGTTGCTGAAGTATATACTTTTTTCAAAAGTCACTTCTTATTGAGATTAAAATTCATGTTTTATTCATTTTTTGCTGCTTTTCAGAAGTCCTGATTTCTGGAGTAGCATTAGGCTTTGCTCCTAACACACATTTCTGGAATGTCCATTGAGGGGTCACTTGTGTCCTGTACTCCCTTGCTGACTCACGAAGAAACTGAAGACTTATTTCTTTGCCCTTGTCAGGAATCATTATGCTTCCTTTCAGCTTGTACCTAAAAACAGATTTCCAGTGAAGCAGAATTAATGTGAATGTAGAAAATTGAATCTTTGTCTTATTGAGAAATAATCCTGGCCATTTCTAGAAGAGTCCACCATTGATTTTGTATGTTCAGGCCTGGGTTTGCAGGAGGAAGTTCTGAAAGAACAATGCATGCATTCTTTAGGGAGGCAGATTAAATAAATTCATCGCCAGTGTCAAGCTACGCTAAATGAGTTTTAAATCATGACCATACTGTGCTGTCTTCTCATTGTCTGTACACAGACTGTCTCACTCAATTCACAAGAGGTAGGATCAGAAACTTGTAAGTTCTGAGATTATTGGTAACTTCAGATTTATAAATTCTATAAAAGGTAGAATTAAAAAGTTTTGTTTACTTATAAAAAATTACAAGTCTTTACTGTAGCCTGCCTGACCTCTTTCACACACATTGCAGGATAACATTTCTGACCATGCAGACATAGTTACATTTACATGAAGAGTTGCCAAGAGAAGCAGAATTACTACCCAAATACACATGGACAGACACATGCTCAGGTGATTGTCAGCAGATTGAATTTTCCAAAGACAGAATTGGCAGAATTTGGTGATTTTACCTTTGAAGGTAGTTCTTGTCTTGGCCCTTTCTGTCTGTCTTGCCCCATTTCCCTCTGCTCCCTCTTTCCATCCCACCTTCTCCTTGCCCTGCCTCATTTTCCCCCACAGGACTCATTTATAATTTTACAGCATTGTTTAATTTCCTAATTTGGGTCCTGATTTCCTGTTTGGAGCTTGGGACCTCCACAAGGGCAGGCTTTTGTTTTTCATTCTTCCATGTATTTATTCCCACAGCCTTGACCACTGCTTGACATACAGTAAGTGCTCAAATAATACTTGCTGAATAAGTAATCCATAGTATTTCAAGACTCAAAATCCCAGGGTTAAAAAAAAAAAAAAATTCAAAATACCTATAGTTCATCTCATTTCTTAGTCTTTGAAAATAAAATGTCTTAGAGAAGCAAAGGATTGTTGCAATTGAAAAAGAATATAGAATTATTTTTCTGTCTGTGCTGGCTGTTAGCTGTGTGCTGCTTCTTTCTGGGGGCAGAACAGGCGCTTCTAGATGCACTGTGTGTCATATAAGCTTCAGTGAACCCAGGATGAAGACAACTAGCTTCAGTGAGTTTGCCCAGGGTGATTCATCCATAGAGTCCAACATAGGGTCATGTTATTTAGGGTGCTGTATAGATAAAGTTCTGCTTTTGCATCATCATACAGTTACAGGAAAGAATGCTTAACCCCAAGCCCCATCAGCATTCAGGCAGAGGTGCCTTTGCTCCTGGTTTTGCCCATGACAAATACTGGCAGAGAATTTTGTAGCTTCGTCTCAGAATGGATCCAACCAAAAATGTGTGTAAGGGAAAGACTTTACTGTTAAAGTAGAAGTTAACTTTTAGGGGTTCATAGGCTACTCTTGGCATTAACACTCCCCGCTGGAGCTGCTAACCCCATTCTGCAGATCCATGCCCGCCACGGCTGGGTGGGTAAAGCACCAGGCTGGCTGAAATGCCGGGCTTAGATCGTGTTCTGTCCTCTGCCCCAGTAGCCAAAGGGAGCTCCACGAGGACATTGCCAGGGGCAATAACTGCTAGAAACCCTTTCCCAATCCCAGCTGCTCTGGACTTGTGACCCGGATTCAGCCCAGAGTTGAAGGCGTGCTGTAGGTGCACTTGCCCAGGGTCAGCCGAGTTTGCTGGTGCCACAACGAGCGTGGGGCTGAGGGTGGACTCCTGGCACACAGCTCCTCTGGGTTAGCTGATCATGCCACATCCTCATCTGACTCATCTGCTGATATCTGAGAAATGATGCCAGTTTCCCAAATCTGAGCTAGGTCATACGTTAGCCTGGTGATAAGGTTTGTTGTCACATGTCACCTCCAAGGCAGAGCTTGCAACCCAAGTGTCTCCCCCAGGGCGGGTGGGGCTGGGCTCCTGCACGTCACCCTCACTCACTTGAAAACTGATCTACAATAAACACTGGTGATTGTGAGGAGATGGCATTTTGAGGAAGGAACAAACCTTGAGCAGTATTAGTGTCATGACTGCAAAGAGTGTTAGTGATTACTAACATCCCAGAGCCTTTTAATGAGCAAAAGTTACCAAATGGACACAATTAACTCTTTTCCTTACTGCCATCTAATAAATAAACACATATAAAGAATCCTTTTCTTCTTGCTGTAAATAGGTTGGGGAGAGAAAGAGCCATCTATACACAGTGCATTTTTTTGTTTCATTTTCTTCTAGAAATCTCATTTATAAGGCCTGCACAGGGCCACTTGGTACTGTTACTGTTCGACTGCATGCCACTTTGGGGGCACCAGGACTTCAGCGCAGTTCAAGAGTGATTTGCATGACTTGAGAATATTGTGACCTGTGTGCTCCACTCACGATTTCTGTGAAATTGTTCCAGTTATTGTTTCAATGTTACTGCTTTCCATTTTCAAGTTGAAATATCAAAATAATTTGCTTTCAGGAAGAGTCTTGTTTATTACACATTGGGAATACATTGTTTTGTTCACTGCAGTTTTAAATTTATGAGCTCACAACAGGCTAATATCAGAATCATAAGCAATCTAGTGTCACTGACACCTTTACAGTGACCAAATAGGATTTGAAATGTCTTGGATCATAAAGGCACGGCTAGTTTTGTTTTGCATATGGTTCTACTTTCAAAAAAGTTTTTCGGTAATAAGCAATAGCAGTAAAAGTTGTGTGAGTACCGAGGATCTGGCAGTTGTTATTGGGTTCAGTATTCCGATGACTCAGAAAGCCTGAGAAGTGTCTGCTCATCAAGGAAACCAAAACTGACAAAATGTCATATTTACGCAGGTTCACCAAATGAATAAGAGGCAGCTGGGATTAAAACCCAGATTATTGGGTCTGATGATGAAGGGGTGTTGCAGGAATATCTTCCAGTGAGACCTGTACAAAAGTATGTGGAATAAGATAGTATAATTTTCCGTATCATTCCTGCAGCCACCACCAAAACGTTTGGTATGCTGCTTAGCATTTTAGACTTTTGAAAACAACATCTTTAATTTTTAAAGCAACTTTATCATGGAAATTTTTATGTTTTAATTACATTTCTAGAAAGAAAATTCTTAAGTGCTTAAAAGGAAATTGGAGAAAAGAAATGTACATACTCACACAACCTAGGAACAGCTTTGTTAACTCAGCAGGGGTGGGGCGGGGTGCAGTTTTCCCTCCATGCTGCGGTTTCGGCCACACCTTCCTCCGCCTGCTCTCCCTGCACCCGTTTATGACATCCACACACCTTGTAATGTGCTCTGACAGCTGTGTACAGAGTGGCGAGACCACACCGTATTGTGATCCGTGTTCCACTGTCGTATTTCCAGGATTGTCTTGCTGTTACTATACTTAGGATCGTTTGCTTGAGATGGGTTCCTGTAAGTGGAATTGCAGGTGGAGAGGCACAGCAAGGATGGATACGGCTGGGCTCTGGGTGAATTCTGCCAAGAGCCATCACTTGACGTTTCCCCCAGCGGAACAGCCAAGCACCAGCCCGCATGGTGCTGCACTCCGCATGCCTTGCGTTTTGGCCGCCTATGGATGCACCCGGCTACATGCCGTCTGGGTGGCGGGAGGCTCCTTGGCAGAGCATATAGCAGGAGTCTTAGAACAGCGTAAATACCATGACGCTGCCGGCTTTGTCTGGACTTCGGGCTGCACTCGGCCCTCACACACTGCCAGAAAGGTGGCAGGGGGTGGCAAAGGTGCGTGCAACCAGGAGAGCCGTCGTGTGGCCCAAGCACCAGGCTCACTTTATACATGCATGTCTGTCTGTCCATCTGTGTCTTTTGCTTACTTTATGCAACCAGTTATATGGAGAAAGGAAGAATTCGTCTCTGGCCAGCCAGAAGTACAGAAACGGGACGGCGCTTTCCCACGCATGCGTGCTGCGCCTTCCAGACCCGCTGACCCTTGCCCTGCCTGCCTGCTATGCCTGGTGCACCTTTCCAGAGAGGCCCAGAAACACAACCAATAGAACTGGTTTCAGATGGACTTGGAGGGCTCATTCTGCTTCTGAGGGGGACGGAGCTGTCTAGAACACAGTTCTTACTGTTTATATTTAGAGTCAAGTGAGTTTGAGGCACAGGTTCAGGGACAACTTGATGACTTGAGTATTAGTTACTCCGTTTAGTCTCCAGCATCTTTTTTAAAAAGGGTCTCATTAAGTTGCCCACACTGAACTTGCTCTTGAAATTCTCCTGCCTCAGCTTCCCTAAGGATGTGCATGCTGTGATACTCAGCTGCCTAAAACCACACCACAGTCTCCTCCACGCTATGGATTCCCTCAAAGCTACTTAGCCCTGCTTTTTGTACAAAGTAAGGACAGTGTTTTGTTTTTTTTTTTTAAGTTTAAGTGAGACATTGTACATATCAAATGGCTGGAATATACAGAAAACTATCTTGAATTTAGTGATTGTGCAGTGTAGAGAGTGATTACTTTGACCATTGAGACCCATGCCCTCTCCGTGTCCCATAGAAATGCCCAGTGTCATCCTAGGTGAGGCCTCGGCTTTGCATCTGCACTGTAGCAAGCCCTTCCTGCCGGGAGCCTGCGGCGACCGCAGATCCCTTCTTAGTTGCCCTAAGCGTGCGGAGGTGTTCAGAATTCCTCACTGTGTAAAACACTGATAGGCCCGAGACAGTACCCAAAGTCAGCACTGTCACCCCCCACCGCTTTTTATTTTATCATTTTTAATAGTAGGAAACCTTTCTAGAAAGCATAGCCAAGGGGAGAATAGTTCTGCTCTCAAATCCTGGCACCTTGTGAATCTTTCTTGACAAATAAGCAAAGTAGGAGAGACTGGGTTTGCTGGGCGCCTGCCATCCTGACAGCGCAGCTTGCACATGTTCGCAAGGCAGAAGCGCCAGGAATGTGAGAAGACACCTTAGCCTTCCAGCTGTCACAGAAGCGAGGATTCGGAGACCCGCTCTGCACCCCTATGCGGTTTTCCATACCTCTGTAACTGTCTGATGGGAGAAAGGCATGCCGTGGGCTCTGCGACTTTGAGAGTCTCCCTAGTCTCTTGCTTGACAAATCCTAAGTCAGGTCTCAGGAACCAGCTGACATTCAAGGGAAGAAATTATCTTACTGCCTCACTGCCTAGTGGTAAAAAGAGACTCGTATTTATTTTATTTATTTTTGTTGGATTAGGGGTTGAGACAATGCCTCAGTATGTAGCCCAGGCTGGCTCCAAATTCCCAGTGACCCTCCTGCTTCAGCCTCCGGAGTGCTGGGATTACAGGTGCATACCACTACCCGCTGCTGAGGGAATGTTAAAAGTAAAACAAAGATTTGATTTTTGGAAGAAATGGGAGTTGGGCTGTTGATTTCCGTGAAGAATTTTCTCCCAAGATATCTTTGTCACTTTTTCTTGGCTCTAAACCTGAAAATAAAAGGCAGCAGGGGGTATTAGGTATTAATGGTAGTAAAGCAAAAGTCTTTGTGGAAAATGATGTAAATAGATATAAAGATGGAAGTCTCCGGAATCATAAAACTAAAAAGCTCCCACATCAGTTGGGACACTGTCTGACAGGTTTTGGTCTGCTTCTCCCTGTAGGAACCCGCCAAGGACTGGCAGATGGCAGCTTCCTGTGCCACTGTGTGTCCTTATCAGAGGAGAATCAGGGTCTCCTGAAGAATCGTGGCTTTAGGCCTTTCTTTCGGGGTTAATCCATGTGGTAAACAGACCAGTAGTTACAGAGTTGCGCATATCTTAACCCTTGGTACCTGTCAACAGATGAAAGGCAGGGGAAGGTCATTCTGGAATTACTAGGCCCAGCCCAATCTTTATGGGTCCTTGGAGAAACTTTCTAGATGAGTCTTAGACTGTCCAATGGACCCGTGGTACTCACAGCATTCAGGAGAGACGCAGGAGGTTCAGAGTGAAGGAAGGTGATGTGGCTATGCAGACAGTGGCTGGAGCCATGTCTTGAAAGACAAAGATGAACCACAAGCCAAGGAATGAATGGCAGGTGGCCCTTGGGTGTGGGACAGATCCAGCCCTGGATTGTCCAGAAGGAGAGCAGCCTGGCATCATTTTGATTTTAGCGCCCCAAAACTCATTTTCAAGCTCTAACCTCCAGAACTTGTCAGATAATGAATTCACATCAGTATAAGCCAGTTATCTTGCTGGCTATCGTTACAGTAGCCCAGGTAGTGAATACAACCCACTTATATCCTTAAAAAAAAAAAAAAAAAAACAGAGCATTTAGATTTTGAAGGAGCAACATGAATATCTGAGTCAAGTTCACCATATTCTGGTTTTCAAGAGCAAAATAAAATAAATCTTGGTCATTTCACTGGGTGACACTCTCATGAGTGTAAACAACGTTAACAGGTTATTTTGGCTGTATTCCTTCTTGTCACTGCTAGTTTTTACTCAGCCTTAACTTTTTAATGAAAATGTGATTTTGCTGAAAATAACAACAGCAACAAAAAACCCTGAGCTATACCATGAAATGAGCTATTTCTAACTCCTTAATATGAAAACAGAAAATGGTGTTTCACTATTTTCTGTGGTCTTTACCGTTGGCTATTTACCATGTCTACAAGGCAGTAAAGTGTAAAGGAAAACCCAGTGTAAATATAAAGTAGTCGTAAATTGCAACAGAAATGAGTCATCTTTCAAATTAAATGTTTTGCCCTCGAGTTTAGAGCTAGTACTCACAGGTATGGATATATTTATGGTTGCTTACATAGTTATCTGTGTGGCTGGTATTTTTCTTGGTTTTTACTTAAATCAAAGAAAAGTCTGTGTCTGAATTGGACTTAATGTTGTAAACCTGAAATCCAGATTCCATTCCATCACGAATATCATGTCCTTATATAGCCTTCACTTCTGGGTTTAGTCTCCAGTTTGAAATAAATCTGTTATCTGTGTGTCTATAAAGCATTGGAGGCTTCTTTAGCATGAGGATAAGGAGAGAACTTACATTTGACTGTAGGGTGAGGCCTATCTTTTAAGGGCTGTTGTTTATCTATAGGGGAAAGATGAATGGCTTCAGAATTCAAGTCTTTTGAAGAAGCCTCATTTTACAACATGACCATGACCTAGGGAGTTCCAGGTCTCCTTCTTCAGCGTTATTTCTACATTCAGCAGAAAAAGTTCAAAAAGTTAAAAGCTAACTTTAGATAAGGTCCATTCCTAATCCTGCAATTTCATACTTTAATGATCTGCAGGCTGGTGGAATGGATACAAAGATTTAAAAGGAAGTCAGATAGCCTGCAACTGTGTTACAGACCCATAGTTGCACTTTGTGCGACTTCAGGCCTCCAGGATTTCAACTTCAGGACAGTAAATCACTAATGCCTGGTTTATATTATGCAGTAGATTTTAAGACTGTGAAAGGTAAATTTTAACCTAGTGACAAGACTCATTCAACTGCCCTTAAATAAAGGACTCTTCGTGTGCCATGCTACTATAGTATTTTTTAAAAATCTTAACAAGTGAGGATTATCTCACTAGAAATTCAGATGATAGCTTTCTATTTCTGGAACAAAAGGCATTTCTGTAAGGAAATTAATGCCATAGGGTTGCGTTGCCGCTGGAATACTTTCTGCCTTTTGTTTCTGCGTGCTGCCTGTCTTATTCAGAACTTTCTGATTTAAATGGGCACCGGAGTTTAATATTTTAGTCTGACCAGTTTTATTCGGTACGACTGGCACCAGGCAGTCAGCACTCAAAAATACTGAGAAAACAGAGATTATAAATTATTTTTCTCGTTGCAGAGCTCATCGTAGTTAGCTTTCAGGTGGGAAATTTGTCTAAGACAACAGGAGAGGTTTTTGGTTAGGTCTCATTTTTTGCTGAGTTTTTATGCAGGGGTGGTAGCATGCTGAGCTTTTGCTCTTCCTCAGGAGATGTGCACGTGAGCTTCCTGAGAGAAAGAAGGGATTACAGTTGTTTCTTTGATTTGGAAGCCTCTAAAGTCTTTGGTTCTAACTTAGAAGTTATTCTTCCTGGTTGGTTTTACTAAACCATATCTATGGAAACAAAATACTCTCGCGGCACTGAAAAATGCGATGCTCAAGGACCAGGATGGTTGTTTCTGTGTGTCAAGGCTCCTGGGGTCACTGACCCAATGACCATGCTTGTCCCACCAGATTGCTGGCCGTTCTCCCAGCAGGAGCAGGATTGCTGGGAGAGGGAAGGTCATCCCTAACAGCTTTGTCCAGCAACAGATGCTGGTGGCCCAGGCTGCTCACGGATCTGGAGTCCGACTCAGCCACGTCTTGCCCTTTGGAGTAGAAATAACACAGGCCAGGCGCCTCCTGAGACACATTCTGTTTTCATTCTGCTCCTCTCCCGGCTCAGAAACCTTCCCGTGCCTTGCGATTCCTGTGCATCGTGTTTGCGGAGGTAAGGCAGTAATTCTTCCTCGCTCCTTAGCCAAGGGACTCTACTCATAGACCCATCATTAAAGGAGGAAGAGAAAGAGAAGGAAAAGCAGATTAAGGCATGCATTTCAGCACTGTACTTTAATTATTAGTCGGGACTGATTACTGGTCCCCAGGCACAGAGACAGCCTCGAGGCCGCCCCAGCCTGCACCTGCAGTTTCTTCCATACCCAGTCTGAAGCTGCTTCTCGCTGCTTTTTGCCTTGCTCACTCATGCTTTGTGTCCGTCCAGCTGTCTGTCCAGCCGTCCACAGCCTCAGAGTCCGCCTGCAAGGCTGCTCTTCTGCAGAGTGCGTTCTCCTGGCAGCATTCTCCTGCTTCTGAGTTTTGATCTGTCCTTATCTATCACATTTATCTGCCCTCACTTCTCCTCCATAGCTGGTGTTGTTATCCTGTAAGCTTTCCCATCGCTCTAGTTGAGCAGAGACAGAAAAACCTTAGTGAATTCAGCTTTCTCATCATAACTGAAAGGATCTTTGGGCAAAGTGAAGAAAATGCTCTCAGAAACTAAAAAGCAAAAACAAAAGAACAACAAAAACCTCACATCCAAAAATTTAAGCCATCTCTTTCATACTTCAATTGGGAGGGTTGCAGTGAATTGTCTTTGTTTCCTTAGATGTTGTTCAATAGTTGATGGAAAATGTTGGTATAGATATTTAAGAGGTGACCAGGTGAAAAAGGGGAGGTTCACAGGTGCAGAGCAGCCTCTGACTGGAGGAGGAGAGAGGGGGGTTAGTGTCCCTATTTCTCAGTCAGATTTACTAAGCGCAGTTCTGCTTTGTCATGGCCTACTTTAGGGATAGAAAAATGGAATTACAGAAGAATAGTTTTCTCACCTTTTCTTAAAAATAGCTATGGAGAACCTGTGTCTGAGGGGGAAGCGAATGAGAGAGGTGTTTGCAACTCAGAGAAGCTCCAAAATCACACCTTCAGGTTCCTGGGTCAAAGAACAGATTAGGGTAACAGGCTTTTCTTCATTTATGGCTTTGTCTCACAATTTTAAAGTCCCTATTCATTTATGTTAATCAGGGACATCGTTCCATTGTTAGTCACAAAATTATTTTTTGTCACAATGTCTGGACATGAAGTTCATTTTTAGGTATAAGTTACAAATAAAATCTGCTGAACATTCTTGTTACTTTTTATGTGGGAAAATGGCCAGTTTTTGAAATCTTGAGAAATCTTCCAGAAGGTGACAGAATCCAGCTCTGGCTGGAACTCCAAGAGCAAAACCTCAGGGTCTCTCCCAAGAAATCCTCCTTTTGGTAGGGTATGGGCTTTACTTGTAAATTGCAGTTTTGGGGGCTGAGGCAGGAGAACTATTGGAGGCCAGCCTGGGCTATACATAGCAAGACCCCTGTTTCCTTAAGAAAGAGGGAGGATGGTAGGGAGGAAGAAGAAAGAAATTTCACCCTCTAGCTGGATGAAGCAGCACACATCTGTAATCTCAGCTACTCAGGAAGCTGCCATGGGAGGATGGCAAGTTCAAGGCCAGCCTGGTCACCTTAGCCAAGTCTTGTTTCAAAATAGATGTGAAGTAAGTGGAGGTGGTTACTGGGGCCTTGGGTCACTGGCGGAACCTGGCATCTCAAGCCCCTGGATTTATAAATGCCTCGTACCACAAAAATAAAACAAAACACAGACCCTTCCTCTGGATATTTAAAAATGAGAACCACCACAGATGTCCACTGAATGTCACACAGACAAGAAGCTATGGGTGGCTTCTCTCAGTCTCCTTGAGTTGTTGCCTGGCTTAAATTAGCAAGGGCGGCATCTAGAAAGAGGCGACCCCAGCAGCCAGCATCTGGCCCGATGCAGTCTTTCTCACTCAGAGCATGGAAACTGCAGAGCAGCCAGGGAAGGGCCGGTGGAGGCCTCTCTGCTTGGCTCGCTGGCTGCTGTGGATGGGGCGCTAAGCCGCTGAGGCAGGGCATAGGGGAACATGGAGTCTTAGCAGATTTCCGTTAGCCACCGTCCTGTGTTGAAACACTGCCCACACACGAGTTTCTTCATCAGCGAAGAAACTGATTTGCCTCTTGAAGTGCAAGATCTTGAAGTGTCAAGATCTTGATGTAAGTTCTGGTTTCGGAGGACCTCCACAAGTTGAGGGGAAAAGCATTTGAATTTATACGATCTTTCAGAAGTGCCCCTGGTAGAGCAATAAGTACAAACCATAAACAGAGACTTGGTCAGTTATTCTTGTTTAAAAAAAAAAAAAAATCTCCCAGGAATGTTTTGGAACAAAGTAGTATAATAGAAATCAGATCTCTATAGACAAAGCCATTATTTATTATTCTTAGGCTGATTTACAGATTCGCCCATTTTCATCACCACCGACACAAATCAAAGAGAGAAAAGTTAAATACAGGCACAGCAAACTCAAAACACATTAGCATTTCATTTGTGTTCTCTTTATTTGGTTGGTCACCTAGTAATCGACTCCACAATCACCATCCTGATAAGTGTTCATTACATACACATAGTTAAAGGTTGTGCTATGTATCATACATTTAAGATTTATTAAGCAAGACGAGTCCTTGCCACATAGAAATTACTAATCATCTGGTAATAAAACAGTGTAGTATCACCATCATTCCCAGGTCTGGGTACCAGCCAGAGTACAAAGTATTATTGGATGAACATGGAAGCAGTAGGGAAATAATCTGATCACATTAAATACTAAATAAGTTAGCACTGGTCATTATTCATCTTGACTGTAATTGAACTTTTATTGGAAAGGAAGGCAGTTTTAACTCATTTCAATAGTCCAGTTTGCTGAAGAAAATCATATCATCTAAGCAAAATGGAAACATAATGATGCATTTGGACCATAGATGTACTTTATGTTTCTGTGATATCAGGGATCGAACCCAGGGCCACACCATGGGAAGCTGCTCGGTTCCACGGAGCTGCTGCCCAGAGCCAGTACATCTTTAATTACTCAGTTGAAGAGGTAAGAGCTAATGCTTTCTTAGGTGACCACTCTTAGAGAGAAAGCCTAAATTTAATTCTACACTAATCCAAAGAATTATGAAGATTTACGCAGTATAGAAAGAACAACTTTAGTAAGCATGGCCCTCTGTACTGGTTCCCTGGGATTAGGTTATGGGCTGGGTCATGAATGAGCTTATCTGCTGGGTCCCGACCACGACGTCAGGGTCATGAGCAGTGTCCACATGCAGCTGTGTGACCGCTGCTCACTAATGTCACCATGCTCCTCATTGGCCCCTACAAAGCTGAGAATTTGGGCTCTGCCCCGAGGTCCGTTATACTCTCAAATACTCTCAAATTCAGTCCATCGTTTGCCTTAGTTGTCTTTGTTGTGGAATTGATTGTTTTTTAAAGAGAGCTTTAAAAACATGTAGGGAAGAGAATGCTCCTTAGGGGAAAGTTAGCGGTATGTGGTGACTAGTTGTTACTCTACAAGTGAGGAAATTGGAGCAAAAACACAGGAAAGGTTTTTTGTTGTCTAGAGGTAATTTTTTTTTTTTTGGTCTTTTTGAGACAAGGCCTCACTATGCAGTTCAGGCTGGCCTTGAGCTCATTTTGTAGCCCAGGCTGGTCTCGAACTTGCAACAATCCTCCTGCCTCAGCCTCCCAAGTGCTGGGATTACAGGCGTGAGCCACCACGCCTGGCTTAGAGACCCATTTTTGACACTTTTTTTTGGTATATATCACAGTGACAGGATTGTATGACAATGTTCATTTCATTTCCTGTAACCCCAATCTGAACTGTACCGAGTGAGAGAAGAAATGATGAGGAAGTGTTGTTAGCATTCTCAAAGAGCTGACGCGTTTGAACTCAAGGGTCCCAGGCCTGGAAAACACGAGCGGTTGGAGCAGGAAGGTGGAGGACTCTCCCACGTGCAGGGGACAGGGATGCAGTCACACAGGGTGCAGGACTGCACATGCTCCTAAAGTGACACCTCAGCCACCGAGCCTGGCCCTTTATCTGTGAAACAAAAGATAATACTTCACCTGCTGGCGAGGTGTTAGGAAGATTAAACAACAAAGCCTTTTAAGTGCAGTGTTCACCCACGATGTTCACCTACGCAAATTACTCAGTAGACAGAATCCTGTGATTGTAGTAACTTAGTAGGTTAGTGGGTCCCTGCTGACTGTGAGCTTTCTGTGTATGCCCATGTAACAGCTGTGTTTCATGTATTATACTACAGGAACCCAGGGATTAGTAATTTAATGCCATGTCCTTGCAGATTCTAGAAGAGACATAAAAGCAGTGGATAATATATTTAGAGCCCAAAGTAGTTTCTTCCTGAAGAGGTTCAATAACGTTCCCATAAAGCCTATTTCACTCTTCCACATCTCTCCAAAGTGTCGAAATAGTTTGCTTCTTTCTGAGGAAAAAAATGTACCATAATATTTTCTGGAATGTCTTAGTCACTGTGAGCATGCTCCTGGGAAGTGTCACGTGCCCTCCAGGTCACTAACTGTTCCTTCTCTGTACTTGTTGGGCATCTACAGTCCCAGGCGCAAAATTATTTTTCCTCATTAGATAATTTGATAGCAGAAGCCATTGCTTTTTTAACAGGTACTTATTAAACACCCACTGTATGCCAGGCTCTGCATGTCGGGGAGAAGGATTTGCCAGCCTCCTGGGAGGTAATTTATTTAGCTTTTGTTGATCAGTTGAGTTCTGGGAGGGTCCCTTTCCTAGGTGAGGTTTAAGTAGGTCAGGGTTTAAGTAGGTTGCTTGCAAGCAGGAATGTCACTTGTATGGGTAATAAGGTCTTGTGACTCCAGAACACATGCCTGTAGCTAGAGAAATAAAACACACATCACTTTACAAGTAATACTCTAAGTTAACAACTTCTGTGCTTGATGTTAAGTCTTGTGACTTGCTCTGCCACCCATCTTCTACTGATCAACCTGAGTAGGGAAAACCCATTTTAAGTGAAGCATTGCCGTCTCAGGAAGTCTCTACAGAGGTTTCAATTATTTGCAAGGTCCCCGTGGCTGCTGAGCTACATTTCTGTAGAAACATGTTCTTTTGTTTTTCTCCTTTGCATTTCCAGTACCATTGCTGGCTTTTATGTGATGCTGTGATAAATCAGCGGGCTCATGGGGACCAGAGGAAGCCTCACTGTTTGGCTTATCTATTCCTGACTTACTGGTCCCATCAAAGCCTAATAGCCCAGCTCGGGTGAGTCAGAACAGGACGATCCTATCTGGGCATCTGCGATGTTGCCTCAGTGGCTGGTTTGAATCATCACTCATTATGATGTTATCTTGCACAGTGAATTAAGCCTTAAAACACTGAAGTTGTTTTTTTTTTTTTTGGACAGGATCTCATTGTGCAATGCAGGCTGGCCTTGAACTTGTGGCGTCCTCCTGCCTTAGCTTGTTGAATGCTGGTGTTACCAGGGATACAGGGGATCGCCACCATGCCTGGTGGAATTTTTTAAGGGTGTGCATGGGTGTACGAGACAAATAATTAGACTCTGTTTCATCGATCTCTTGTCAATCTTGCTTCGTCTCTGCACTTGTAATACTTCAGAAGTTTTGTTTCCCGTGGTATTTTGAAGCAACGCTAAGACACAGTTTCACTCATAAATATTTTGGTATGTGTCAGTAACTTGGTTTTTGCAGATAAGAGTTGAACCTAGGGCCTTAGCACTGAGCTACCCCTTAGCCCTTTTTGATCTTGAGACAGGGTATTGCTAAAGGGCCCAGGTTGGGCTTGAAGTTTTGATCCTTCTGCCTCAGCCTTGCAGAGTGCTGGGACTGCAGGTGTGCCCACCAGTCCTGGCTTCACACTGGTCTCCATGTAGCATAGCCTCACAGCGGTGTCCTATAGTAATCCAGGTGACTGGATGTAATTCCGTGTCCTGCTGAGTGGCCCACAGCTTACTTTATCCCTTACGTTTTCTGTAGACAGGCAGGTAAAGCAGAGATTTGGTTAAATTCAAGTTTGTTTCTAGGCAAGTGGACAACGGATGGTTCTGTGTTCTTCCTATTGTGTAACTGACGATAACTTTTATTAAGGTTAATACCGACTACCTGGCCTCTCTCCATTTATCCTATAACTTGTATTTTGGTGTTCTTAATCATCAGTTATTACTCCAAGGTTCTTGTTAGTACTATTATCCTACTAGGAAGTTGGGATTTGGGGAGGGGGGCTGGATTCAGACTCACAACCTCACACTTGCCAAGTTGAGTTATATCCCCAATCCCGAGCTATATCCCCAGCCTGAATTTGTGATTTTAAATGGCTTTCTTGTCCAGATACACAACCTTATTATCAAACGTTTCCAATAAAAACTATTCTTTTTAAAATTCACCTTTCAAACTAACTCACAAGTGTTGAAGAATAAAATTAATTTTTTCAGTGAAATGGTGACTTCTATGATCTCCATGCAACAATTGTTGCAGATTTTAATGAGAAAAATCTTTCTGCTGACATTGGACTTCCTGCGTTGGCCAGTGGTCCAAGTGACCAACCCTGCCCCTGCCCCTGCCCCTGCCCCTGCCCCTGCCCCTGCCTCCAACCCCTAACCCTAGGTCCAGGGAACTCCATCCAAACTCCATGTCACTGGAAGGACATAGTTGCTCTCGGAAGAGGGTATGGCCCCCAGAACGTGTTTCCACTGCTTACAAAGAAGGGAGCTGATAGAAAAGTTCCTCATGAATAAAAACAGGCCAATGAAGGACACCTGCTTCATAAGATGTTGCTTGCTTGTCTGTTCCTAGGAAGAAATCATTCCTGTTTTCTGCTCTGTATGCTGCCTTTATATTTGGTGGTCGGCACCTAATGAACAAACGGGCGAAGTTTGAGCTGAGGAAGCCGCTAGTGCTCTGGTCTCTGACCCTCGCAGTCTTCAGGTAAGTTCCGATTATTTCCTCAACCAAAATCCATCCATCCATCGTACTTGGTGGAAGAGCGTGGACTTGAGCATTTATTTTCTATGTTGATTATTGAATGTGTTGTGGACATAATAAAGTCATGCCCAGAGAGAAAGCCTTTGTCATGCCCCTTGGCCAGGACGTACGCAGTCTCCTGTCTCGACAGTTCTCAAGTGGCTTCTGTTCCTGGCTGAGCTGATCACATGGTGGTCGCATCCCATCATTAGGACTGGAAATAGTGCACCAGCTCCTTCATTTATGTCTCATGAATGTAAGTGAAGAGCTGAATGAGAACCACTGATGTGCGTGGAGAACGGGGTTTAGATGCCATGGGCCAGCTCTGCCCCACGCTCAGTCTGAAGATGATGCTCAGACATGACCGGCTGTCCGCTCATGTCAGCCTTGCTGGACCTGAGAGCTTTGCTCTGCATCCCCGAAGCATCTTCCGCCCTCTCCCCAAACTGCCCCGTGGGCCTGTGGTGTAACCAATTCTGGCTTGGGCTCTGCAGACCTCCGCACAGAGGCTGCCGGGAGAAGGCTGGTGTCTGCAGGAGCGCCTGTCCCCAGCATGCAGACCCAGTCCTCTGGGCTCTTCGTGGAGCATTTCCAGGCTTACCATATTTGGTGATGCAGGCCATCCCAAGACTGATCAGCACACAGCTGACGTCCGAGCAGGTGCCAGAATTTACCTACAGCACAGCAGAGGCACCTGTCCTGTTTGTGATTTGCTTATCAAAGTGGCAGGTTGACACACGGAGCTGGGGAGTGTGTGGAGTCTGAAACACCACTTGTTTGAGCATTTATAAGGGTCCATTTCAATTTGTTCCTATTCTGTTCTTCTACTATTAAGCACAAATGGATGGTATTGTAGGCTCGCTGTTCATTAAGGTTTGTTAAAAATGATCAAGGAGAAAAAGGATTTTTCCTCAAACTCCTAAGATCTGTGCACTTCCATTACATGGGAGCCCTGCAGCAGAAACACCCATTTGCTCACCATTGCTCAGTGTAGTTTTTACATGAACTGTAAGGTGTGTTTTCTTAAATATGAATTCACATTTACTTTTTAAGGTGTCAGTGGCTATGAGGTGCATTGGGTTTTGACATATTTTTAGTCCTTTGCTGTTGTCTTGCACCCTGGCAGCTTGATTTGCTTTGTTGTTGTCTGATAAGATGTTGCTGGCCAAACACATTGGCTGTTCTTTGTCCAGAACTGGATTGGTCATTTCTCCAGACAGCATTCTCTTTATTTGTGAGATGTCTAAACCTGGATCCTTTGCCTGGCCTTCATCCACCTGCTTTAAAATTACAACCACTTCACTGCATTTGAAAAGCCAAAAGAACAGCAAAACTAAGCAGAAGCAGCTTTCCATGCTTTGGGAGTAAGACCTGGAGCTTAGGAACGGGTCTGTCCCTGCTGGCCCATAGGGCAGCCTCAGTCTTCTGCTCAGGGCCTCTGGGTAACTAGCAGTCGCTCCATGTTCATGCTCAAAAATGTCGTGGTTTAAATGCTAGTGTGGCACTCTGGGACAGAAAAGAAAGACTGTCAAGAACTTTGCCAACCTACCAATGACCAGTCTTTATCTTTACTGTTGGCCTTGCATTAAATTTGCTTTCCTGCCTTCCCAATTTCCAACAGGGGACACACAGTCTCTCAGACTTAGGATGCCCAAGTGGGATCCTCTGTCAAAATCCTTTTACCAAAATTCGTCATATCCTAGCAAGTGTCTTTGAAGTCGTTCTGGATATGCAAGTAACACTTCCCACCAATTCCCAGGTTCTGTCACTTCTTCCTTGGCCTCTTAGAGTGTGATCAGTGCTCTCTACTTCTGTGGACACTCCAGGCACTCATTGGTGTCCCCTGTGTTTCCTCCTCCCCAAGTTACTGTAACCAAGGTAACCAAAGCAAGATGAACAGCACATCATATCTGCACGCCACCTCCATCCCATGACGTTTCCCTGCTTAAATATTCATCAGAACTCCTCTTCCAGTAGCAAAGAGCTCAGCGTAGCCAGGGAAGCCCGGCATCTCTCCTGACCCATCTTCCCTGGGCCTGTCCTTCCGACCCAGCAGGAGAAGCCCCTCCCTCGTTTCCTTTCTCTATCTCCTTTCTGCATTTGGCCCTGCACACCTTAGCCATCACTTGGACCTCACAGAATTCCTTTGTAGTGGCTTCTCTGATCATTTCAGCCCAGAGCTCGTCTTCCCACACACGTCCTCCTGCTCCTCACTGACCAGACCCTGGAGCCGTGCAGGCGAGGCCTTCAGAGGTTTCGGTGATTACAAACAGCTGCTGCGGGCCATCGGTTTGCCACCAGTGCCCTGCACCATCGCACCTCCGGAGCACCTGCTGCACACAGTTCTTGAAGTAATGAATGGAAATCCAGCCTTTGGCCAGATCTCCAGTCACTTGTATCAGTTGATTTTAGTCATTTCCACTTTTTCCCCCCATTTGGCTGTACTAGGATTTGAACTTGTTCTCCCCACTGAGCCATACCTCCAAACCTTTTTATTTTTTAATGTTTTATTTTGAGACAGTCTCAATAATTTGCCCAGACTGGGTTCAAAACTGCAATCCTCCTGCCTCAGCCTCCCAGGGTGCTAGGATGACAGGCATGTAGCATTTCGCTCTTTGGCTCTGCATTTCTTGTGTCAGCTGCCCCTGACACACCTGAGGCCTGTCTTCACCTGGCACCTGTGGGCACAGAGATGCATCAGGAAGGCAGGGATGAATGCCAGGTAGGGTCAGGAGCTTTCCAGCAGCTTTGGGGCCACGCAGCCTGGCCTTCACTCCTGCTTGACTTCCCTGAGTCACTCTGACCTCCTTGCTGTCCCTTAAACTTGCTACCATGTGTGTCCTGGGGCCTCTGTACCTGTCCTTCACGGCTCACTGTGCTCTGCCAGGCCCTGGCCTCCTCAGCTCTTCATCAGCCATGGCCTCCTGGCCCACCCGATGTGCTATCTATCTTGTACCTGTTCTGTCACCTCCCTGGGACTCTGAGCTCCACCAGGGCAGGGACTTTCGCCTACACTGTGATTACCTGCTGCCTATCTAACAACGAGACTTTTCTCCTTTTGAAACCTGCAGTTCTTTCAGCAGTGACACCAGGAGGTGGATTTGTTGAATTTGCAGCCAGCTGTCTTGGGGATTCCCTACCAGTTGTGCAAAAGACATACATTTGAGAATGGTGCCGGCTGCTGGATCCCTTCTGATTATGACTTACACCCAAATTGTTGTGCTTGCTGAAGGCTGCCTGCCCAGTCATCATCATATTTATTGTTGGTGGAGATGTGCCTATAGATTTTAGAATCCTGGGATTTAGAATCAAAGCTGTGTAATTAAAATGATTGATGGAAAGTGTAATACTAGGTTCTTTCATGTAAGCTGCAGTTTCCTAACAGTGTAATAAAGTCATGATTTTCTCTTACTCCTTTCATTTCATTTCTACAGTGGTAGATAGAGAAATGGCTTTTGTGTTTTTTGGGGTGATTGTTTTGTGGTTTTTATGTTTTTGCTTCATCTTTTTGTCCTGAGAAGTAGAAGGTGTTAGCAGTGTAACAGTGGATGTACAGGGTGATTAAAGTAACTGAAAGAGAAATGTTCATTGATTCTAGGTATTTGTGCTAACCCAGAGCTAGAAGAAAAATCTTCAATATAGCTTAACAGAATTGCTTAGGATTTGAAAACATAAGGAATCATTAGCTATGCGGAATCCTCTCGGGCTAGAGACAAGGATATAAGTTCTTCCAGGGCTCGGCTTCAAGTTAGAGTTTATACTAGCCTGATGAACTAAAAATAAATAGATACATAACTGTTCAGGACAGGGCTGTAGAGTTTAAGAAAGAAGAACTGAGAAGAAACCCTAATTTCAACCTTTAAAAGGAATAGAGCTAGAAACTCTAGTGCAGCGATGGCGAACCTTTTGGAGCTTTCAGTGACACAGACAGCACACTACGGCACATGTGCCGTGGGTTTGGCACCACCACATGAAGACTTTTCCTGTCTGGGAAGCTTGGCTCCTGAGGGCTCATCGTAACTTCACCTCGCACCTTTCTGCTGAGATTCCAAGCCCATTTTCCATCACACTCAAGTGGGAAGAGGTTGCTCCTGAGTGTTCTCCAGCCAGCCGAGCTGTGCCGGAGTGTGTGTTTGTGTTGTGTCCTAAAGACACAGGTCCTTCAACTCATGGAGTAGGACTCAGTGTGAAGTCATTAACAGTAGAGACAGGTGTGCAGTAGCTGCATCTCTTTCCTTCCATCCTTGCCAGACCCACTGAATGTTTTTTCTTCCTACTCTCCCTTTGTGAGACACTCAGAATTTCTTCCTTCACAGTCATGTGCACAAGATAAGCCTGCAAATGAAGTCGGATCTGAAGTCAGTTCTGACATATGAAAGTCAGCTTTTCTTTAGAGTTTCTGAAAGGGCCGGCCACTCCCACTGGCCCGGCGAGGAGGACCCCTGTCCCTGTTCTGCGTGTCCAGTGCAGCTCCAAGCGTGACCCGCAGCAATGCCCTGCTCAGTGAGTGACTGGGTGGACAGCATACCGCAGAGGCTGCATGTGGCACCTTGCATATAGGGTGCTACTGGTGATGAGCTCAGGTTGCATCTTGTAAGAATCACGGTCGGCAGGAGTGAGAGTAGAAGATGTTCTACTCTAACTCTGTTTCTGCTCTGTCAAAGGTTGTTTGGTAGTTGAAACCTGGCACATAAGTAATGATAACCCTTCCTATGCAAAAGGAGCCTGCAGGGAAAATGTCACTTCACGTGCAGTCTAATCTTCCACCTCCCTGCACAAGACGAGGCAGGGCTATGTGGGACAGTGGGAAATAGTTCGGGCAGAATCATTGTGTTTAGCCTTAGAAAACTTGCACCAGAAATGCACATTGTTCATGGGTGTCCAGGACATCGCTGTCTTTCTATGTATTTTGTCTTATTTAACTTTCAAAGCTGCCTTAAGGTATGTGCTTTGCTCTCTTGTTAGAAATGAGAAAATCTAGGCTTAGAGAAGTTCAAGAAACTTTTTTACAGTAAAATCCAAGCAGTAATGCCTAAAGCCTGTTCTGGACCCCAAGTATGATAACCCTAACTGCAGAACTGCATGTTCTCTAAATACCCCAATACCTTTCCATGTTACTATTGTTAATACTACCATCCTCTTTCTGGTCATGTTCATCTTCATCTCCATCCTGCTGTGCTAATCAGGGAGCCCTGAGGTCTTTCTGGATAGGAACATTGCTTCAGTAACATTTATACCTTGTGGGGTTTGCAGGGGTGTGTGTAGTAGCAGTACTCGGGATTGGACCTAGGGTCTTTGCAATGGGCTATATACCCCTAGTCATTTTATTTATTTATTATTTATTATTTTATTTTAATTTTAGACACTCTCACAAAGTTGCTATGGGTGGGTTTGAATTTATACTCCTCTTGCCTCAGTCACCCAGACTGCTAGGAATATAGGCATGCCCCGCCATGCCTGTTTTATCTTGCTGCCTGATATGACAGTGATATGTTTAAATTAATGAGCTGCTTTGATAGAGAAGGAAGTTGGCCCATCTATTCAAAAATTCTCAGTGGATAAGGGTCTCATATATACAATACACAGTGCTCATGGCACATGTCTTATTTTCTGCTTGCATCTCTAAAAAAAAATGAGATCTATAGGTGAATTTCAATTAGAAAATTAAGAAATTTGGCTGCAGTCCACATTTCTGAAACTATATTTCACTTTGGGGTTCATAAGCAGTCAGCATACAGTTGTAGTTAGCTAAATGCGTGTTTTCATTCATAAACCACCATTCCATACTTGCTCATGCGAAGGAGACTCCTATTGCCTGGTTAACTTTGCCAGTTTCTGCATTTTATGCTAAATTAAATGTATGATAGTCACCTGAGATAGTTATCAAACCAACATTTGCTAGAAGGGAGATAAATAGTGAAAAACCCAAATGAAAAATACTTTATATCTTTTTAGAGGGAAAAGAAACCTGTTAGCCAAAGTTCTAGCTAACTTCAGTGGTGAGGACTTGATGTTAAACTCCTGGCAGGCCCACGTGAGTGCTAATCCCAGTGCTTTGCAGGAGGCAGTGCGCCTCATTCTGACCCCTAAAATACACACCCCTTAGACCCTCTGAGTGCCCTTTGCTCTACATCTATTTCCGCCAAAAACTTTGGCTGGGAATGCCCGAGGGACCTGGAAGTTTCCAGAGTCAAGGTTAGGGTTTCCTCATCCTGGCCATCTGTTAAATCTTGTCTCCTTGGCCTGCGACACCCAGGGACAGCGGTGGGGAACTGACAGCATGGTGCAATCATCGAAAACCCTTAAGAGGTTCATCACCCCTACCCAAAGAGATACTGTAGAATGCTTAAGTGAATTTAAAATTTAAAACATGCTTCAAAAGTTCATAAAATCGTGTACTTATTCATAACCTTTCTTCCAAAGGGCAGGGATCTGAAAAAAGGGGGAAAAAAGAAACAACCAATTGACTCATTATTAAGAATGAAATGAGCATTCTTTTGATGAAACAAAGCTACCAGAAATCCCTTTGATTATAAGTACTTACTTGGTACTGAGAACCAGCCAGAAAATGAGCTTTTTTTTAAAAAAAAAAAGATCTCTTTCTTCCCACTAGAAGCTTTAAATTGTTGCATTTTCATGTAAAAACGCAAACATGGCCTTGGTGGCTCTGTGGGCACGGGACAGGTTGCAGAGGAGACTCAGGTTGGGTTCTCACAGCCGTGTGGGAGCCTTGGCCTGGAAGCCTTCCCGAGGCTTTTTATTGTTGCCTGTCTTGGAGCGGGTCCAGGAGGGAGAATCATTACCTTGCAGAGCCACCAAGGCCTTTTGGATGACTCTCTCAGGACACAGCCCAGTCCAGGTGCGTGAACAGCAACCGGATTTGATGCAGTTTTCTAAACGAGAGTTCATGGTCTCCCGAGAGGCTGCTTTGCTTTTACGAGTGGAATGCAGAGTCCAGGGAAATCTGCTTAGCCACAGAAAGTAAAGCAAAAGAAAGATTGGGCCCATGGACTCGGAGATGTGTAGGTCACTTATCCGAGCCTGTGGCAGAAGCAGAGATGGGATGAAGCCCTCCACACGTGGGGGGACACTTCTTGTCCTGCAGGCCAACCTTCAAAATGAACAGGCCCCTCTGCAGGAGAGAAATAGTTTAGGTTTTCATCTGAATGTCCACACCTAGCTTAGGTGGCTCCTACACCAGGCCTTTTTGTACAGCAGATCTACAAAGAAAATCCCAGGGTAAAGAAGTCACCTTTTATTACAGGGACTAGTTCCTTGAATGTTTCAAAATAACCGCATCATTCAGAACATCTGTAACAGGCACTCTTCGGCTTCCCCGCATAAGTAGATGTCAAGCAAATCCGTGCTTTAACACTTGTAATCTTTATCCGTGTAATTTTGTCTTTTCAAACATTATTTAGAGCCCAACACATGAACAACAACTTTTTTCAAGTCTTGCTTGTGCTTTTCCACTTTAAAGCACTTCATTCTGACAGTGGCCTTCTCAGCCCTGCCCAGCCCTGCTGCCCAGCCTACATGTGTCCTATGTGTGTGGCTCCCGAGTGGTGGTCATACAGCAGTTAAGACGCTAGCTCTGAGGTTGTGTGGTCCCTCGACGACAGTCAGATGCAGGCTGTTCATATTCCAGTAACTTTTACATGCAAGGACAGCCTTATTGACACCATATGCAGTGGCATTTCAAAATGTCAAGATTCAAGCTCATTGCAAATGCTTCTGTTGGCCCATTTTACAAATGGAAGGTCAGGCACTTGGAGGCATGAGCAGGTGGCCCAGGGACCCAGGCCTGGCCTGGCTGCTGAGAAACCACGCACTTTGCTCCAGGCTGGTCCAGAGGGCTTTGTGCGTGGCTTGGAGTAGACTAGATTTTATAATCTTAAAAGGAAGGGAAAACCTTGTGGGTTTCCCAAGCTGTGCTTTCTGCATCCAGGTCGGAGGTCCGTGTTCCCCACCCTCACCCCCCTTGCACTCCGGTGGTAGAACCTGGGACCCTTGTAGAGCCTGGGACCGGCATTCAGACAGCCCCAAGGTCCTCGGGGTGCCTGCTTGACGTCCTGCACTCAGACCTCTGCACAGCCGCGACCTCTCACCTGGATTGCTCACCTGAGAAAACATCTGCGTGCCTGCTCCTACAGGAGGAAGCTGGCTCCGGGTTTGCTTCCTGGTCTGTGGCTGCCCTGCCCCTCACCTGCTGGGAGGGCCCAGCCCAGCCTAACCACTTTCCCATCCATACCCCTGCAGACAGGGGTGCCTTGTGCCTGAGGCCCTTCCTCCCTTCAGCCTTGGGCCAGTCCCCCTTGGAAAGTCTGAAATGAAATGGCTTAGCCAACTCCTCACTACAGATCAATTAATGAGGAGAAAATAAATTAGGGCTGAGTGTGGTGGCACACTCCTGGAATCCCAGCATTTGGGAGGCTGAGACAAGAGGATTGGTGCAAGTTTGTTTACCTGAGCTACAAAGTGAGTTCAAGGCCAGCCTTAACTGCTTAGTGAAGCCCTGCCTCAAAAAGACCAAAAAGAAGTTAATAATTAAGTGCTCTTTATCTTAGCACCTGAGGACAGTGTCCAACCAAGTTGGGAGGCTGGTGACCTTTTGTCTCTCCCTACCATGCTGTTCACACCCACACAGCAATTTCAGGAAGTCTTGGCTCTGAAGCATAGCCACCGCCCTGCCAAGTGCTGCAGCTGCAGCCCTGTACCGCCATCTCCTAAATTCTCATACCTGTGACCCAACACACAGGAGGCTAAGGCAGGTGGATCGCTGGGAGTTTAAGCCCACCTTGGAATGCATAGTGAGATCCTGTCTCCAAAATGGACAGAATGTTCTCTTTGAGATGGGTTTGTTCTCTTAGAGACCAGTGTAGTGGCACACACCTCTAATCCCAGCATGGCAGAAGGCTGAGGGAGAAGAATTGCAAGTTTGAGCCTAAGCAATTTAAATTTAGCAATACCTTGTTTCAAAATTTAAAAGGAAGGAAGGAAGGAAGGAAGGAAGGAAGGAAGGAAGGAAGGAAGGAAGGAAGGAAGGAAGGGAGGAAAGGATGTAGCCCTGTGCAAAGACCGAGTTCCTGCAGCAACACCAAAATAACAAACAAAACCATCTACTTACTTAATAACAAGAATAGATGTTCTTTATATTGCCCATAATTGTATATATTGATTACTAACATTTTGTCTTATATGGCCGTTCATTCTTCTCCTGCCTCGGCCTGCATTACCACTAAAAATCATGTCACTTCACTGTCCTGCTGCTTAAATCCCACCCCCGCCTGTACAGTGCAGTTAGAATAAAAGGAATTTGGGGGATATTGCTCCCCTGGGTACTTTACCACAGAATTATATCCCCAGCCCCCACCACACACACATTTTTTTAAAAAAAAGAAATCTGTGGGATAGCATTTTGCTAAGTTGCCCAGGCAGGACCCAATCATGTGACCCTCCTGCCTCAGCCTCACAAAGTGCTGAGATGACAGGTGTGCCCCGCCCATGCTGAATCACATTGGTGCTATTAGTATTATTATTTTTCTTGTGAGTTTACTGTTTGTTTTAAAGTTTAATTTCACATTTTTATTACTACATATTACAGTGCATAATGAATACATTTGTCCCAAGGAGTCGGCACATACACCTGTCACACCTTCTTCCTTTTATTTTTCTGTTCCTTCCCACTCCCTCCACATCTGGGTCCTTGTCCCATCTGCACAAGGTCTGCCTCCCTGTTTTCTATAATCTGTCCTCAGGTCACTCTATAAATTATCTATACTTTGGGTTTCTCATGTAAGAGAAGCCCTGCAGTATTTATGTTTCTCTGTGTGATTTTCTTTACTTACCATTATGGTCTCAAGTGCGTCCATTTTTCTGCCATTGGCTCATGGATGTTAGTGCTGTCTGGCGTCCGGACACCTCTGCTGGGGCCATGCCGGCTGCAGTTGTGCCTGGATCGCCACCTTGTGACGATTTATCTGTCTGGGGGAGGCATGTGGAGCAGACCCAGCCGGGTTGAGTGGGAGTTCTGTGTTAGGTGGGGAGGAGTCTCCACACCGTCTCCACAGTGAGTGCAGCATTACCCCTTTGGAGCCCTGCAAGCCATGGAGGCTCTGCAACCCCTGGCCATGTCCCCATTAAGCTGCATCTCCTTCCGCCCAGCACCGCCAGCTCCTGTCCGGGTTGTGGCAGGTCTGTCCTCTGCTCACTTACCAGTCATTGGCTCTTGCATCCCCTCTTCTGAGCTGGCCTCCCTGCCCCATCCCCCGGCAGGTGACGCGGTAGTGTCATGGCCCTTGCTGCTACCTGCAGCTCTCTGGTTACTGTGACCCTTCTCCTCTGAACAGCTTGGCAGAAAAGGATTTCTAGTCTCTTTTCTTAGCCCTTGGTACTGAATAGCAGGCATGGAGTAAGCTTCTCTTAAAGAATAAATCCAGATAAAGACAATCTAAAGAAAGGAGAATTTTCTAGAAGGTTGTCTGTGTGCCTTGGTTATGCTCCTGTTGGACATTCGATTCTTATCTCGGTATTTCAGGTAAGAGGTATAGATATTTATTTACCTGGGTGAGCACCTCACAAGGTCCTTGGAGATTCTGCGATGCTGTTGAAAGGGTTTGTGGGTAATGGCTGAGCCCATACGCATAATAAAAACTCGATACAGTTTATCCCATGCAGTAAATTACAAACAGTAAATCCTGCAGGACAGGTCTGGTCTCATTCACATGCTCTTGGGACTGTCATGCATTCTTCTTTCCCAGGATATTTGCACAAATGTTTCTCTGTCTTCATTGGCAATCTCCATAAATTCATTCCTTTTTGAGGGGGATACTGGGTATCAAACTCATAATCTTGCACTTGCCAGGCAGGTGCTTGGAATTCATTTCTTTTTTGTCTCATTGAGATAGGGTTTCATTATACAGTTCAAACTGCCCTTGAACTCACTTTCTGGCCCACACTGGCCTCAAACTTGCAGTGGTCTTCCTGCCTCAGCCTCTAGAGGGATGTGTGCTGTCACTCCTGGCATTTCTTCATTGCTTACTCATCAGCAGGTCCACTTCATAGAGCCAAGTCCCTGTTGGGATTTCTCCAGACGTCCAGCAGGGCGCTGGCTGTGCCCGTGTGATGCTGGTGACCTGCTTGCTGTACGGCACTATCTCTGACACAGCCCTTCCAGGCCATACCTTTAACCTGTGACCAGATTGTATTTTGGTATCTTCATTGTGGTAGCTCATTATTTGATTTATTTCCAGAAGTCATTTTAGCATGTTTAGCAAAGGCTCCTGTTAGCTATATTTGAACTTTTTGATTTGTCTTTGTTTCTAGTGTCTTAAAAGTCATTAACTTGGTTTTGAAGACCTGTAACATTTTCTTACTTTGTTTGGTTTGGTATTATTCTGTTTTGTTTTGTTTGATTTTATTGTTTCTGGTGGTAAAGAATGATTTTTTAAAAAGTCATTAACTTAACGGGCATTGTGAAAGTGACTCTTCAGAGCATGGTGATTGGGGCTTGGGCACATCTTAAGTCCTCTTCCAGTACTGTTTGTGGCAGTGGTAAAAAAATAGATAGATACATAAAATGCATGATATCAGAAGGTGTCATGATGCGCTCTTGTAATCCCAGCACCTTAGCAGGCCGAGGCAGGAGGATTACAAGCTGGGCAATTTAGTGAATTGGTAAGACCCCCCCATCTCAAAAAAAAAAAAAAAGGAGACATAATTCAGTGCGAAGGTCCCTGGCTCCATCCCGTCCTTCGTGTGCACAGTCCAGCCATGTGAAGTATATTTACATTCTCGTGTAAACAGTGTTAAGAGCGCTCTCATCCTGCCAGGCTCACACTCCATGCCCATTAAGACAGCTCTCCACTTCTGCCTCTGGGCCGCTGCTGACAGCTGCTGTTCCGCACTGCGTGCCTGTGAGCCTGACTCTTCTCCATAACTCATAGACTGATTCGTGCGGCTTTGTCCTTCTTCGACTGGTTTGTTTCACTTAAGGTAATGTCCTCAGGGTCCATCTGTGCTTCCGTGTGTCACAACTTCCTTTATAAGGCTGAATAATGTCCTGCCGTGTGTGCACTGCGTTTGGTTGATCCATTCATCCGTGAACAAGCCTTTGGGTTGCTTCCACCTCCTGGCTGTTGTGAGCAGTGCTGCTTGGACAGATAGGCAGAGACTCCTCCACGAGCCTTGTTTGGTTCTTTGGGATAAACTACACACCCATGAGTGGGATTGATTGCTGAATCACAGAGTGATCTTTCTGTTCATTTTAATTAGCATTGTTATACTGCTTTCCACAGTCACGGTACCACCTTACTCTCCCCCCAGCAGTGCAAAGGAGTCCAGCTTCTGCACATCTCAACCAACACTGCTTGTTTTCTGTTTCTTTGATGGTAAATATCCTAGTGGTTGTGAAGGAATATTTCATTATTGTCATTTGCGTTTCTCTAATGGTAATTACAGTTGGGCATCTTTTCACATGTTTTTTGACCACTTAGATATCATTTCTGGAGAAGTGTCTATGCAAATCCATTGCTCATTTTTAGTCATTTGTTTGTTTGTTTGTTTTTTGCACCGTGAGCATCCTTTATATAGTCTGGCTGTTAACTCCTTGTCGGATAGATGATTTGTGAATATCTTCTCCCATTCCAAGTGTTGTCTTCTCATTGCTGAGTGCATCCTTTGGTGCACATAACTTGTGGCTATAAAATGTTAGGTGATGCAGAGGACCAAGGTCTTCTAGTGGACAGGCCGCCACTCCAGCCCCAGCTTTACCCAGGGAGCCAAGGGAAAGCCAGAGCCAGCCGTGGAGAGGACACCCAGTGTCACCATGTAACTGTGTCCTTTCTCTCTCTGTGTGCATAAAATAAATGTGCATCTATCTACTCTCTAACTAAACAGCCTGCCACATGCCACCCACAGGTGCCTGTCGCCCTCATCACCATCTGGTGTACTGCATTCCCTGACATGTTGTGTGTCTCCCTGCTTAGAAATGCAAGAAATGTAACTGCTGTCAAGATTACTGCTGACCCCCAGTGCTCAGCGTCCTACCCACATCCTTTCTAGACCTTTCCAGGCCCCAACATTTCAGGTTTCTCCTCCTTCACTTAAAGTGCTGCCCAGCACATGTAAAACTTTCTGAGATACTGGCTGAATTAGTGAATAACTTAAAACTCCTGCCCTGAAGAACGGATTATAATCATTTCCTTTTCCAGTTGAATTTGTCTAAGCTTAACATCCAGTTGAGGAATTAAGAGAAATTTTCTGCAGAGCTGGAGATGAAAGTCTTTGGCTTTTGAGCCAAGAACAGAACAAAGGGAAGGGGGAAGGCTAGAAAGTGAGGCACGCAAACCAGCTACCAGCTGGGGGTGGCATGTCTCCACTCCCCCCTCAAACATCCAGTAGGAGCTGGCTTCTCTCCAAAACAGAGGGGTGCCTGGCACCAAGCCTGTCCTCCTAGCAGGGAGGCCTGGGAAGTCATTGAGAGGTAGAGAGAATTCCTAATTCCCTCATGTGCCTGTCTACTAAGGAAGTGGCAAAAGATACTCCCTGGGAAAATTTCTTAAAGTCTGGAGAGTCCGCTGTGTATGACGAGGCCATTTGTATAATTCTTGGGGGCCACAGAGCAAGGAACAGTGCGTTCCTTTGCGTTCTCCAGCCCTGCTGCCTGTTGGCCACTGTGTTTGTCATAGCTCACAAGCCCTGGGCGGATCCCCTGTCAGGGTGACGCTGCAGGCACAATTCACTTTTCCCAGAGACACTCAAGATAATTTGTGCAAGCTCACTTAATGACAGTGGAAGCTTTTTCTACCTGAAGGTTAAAAAACACATCTTCTTGGGGAGAAATCGCCCATTTCTAGCGTGGGGTGATTCAATCTGCAGTCCAAGAGGTCTGTGTGAGAGACGCCCAGTTCCTTACCAAGAGAGCTAGTGTGTGTAGATGTCTCATCTGCAGCAGTCACCCTGTCGGTGTCACTGAAGTCTAAGCAGCAAAATAGGCTGAGTGGGTAACAGGGAAATGTGTTCCTGGATCGTACAAGTGCACAGCCCGCAGAGTGAGTTCTCCTTCAGTTAGATTTGTCATGTACATGTATAATAAAATGAGCTCATCTATGTTGGAATTTTCAAAATTGTTTTGTAATTAAAGTGGAGCCATGAGTCCATCGTTCCACGGGATGGTGCAAGGCTGTGATTTGGGTTTTGAGGTTTAATAGAGTGAAAATAATCAGGCTGCTTTCAAGCCTAAGAAAATCCTGAAAGGGAGACAAGGGGATGCTGGAGAAAGTTGTTCAGGTGCTGTGTGCAGCAGCCGTGAGAGGTGTGGGGCAGCTGCTGAGCCCTGGGCACCCCAGCTGGTCATAGCTGTCAGCATTCAGGCCTCAGCCATGCTTGTCCAACCGTCTGTCTAATCCATGGCGGTGAAACTCTCACCTGAGAGCTGCTGCGTTTCTGATGTGCAGGACCCTGTGGTGGGGAGACCGACTCTGCCCTTCTCCAGTTGTGAATTTCATTTGCCAACAAGCTTGTCACATGTTTCAGGCCCAAAGGTCCTTTTGAAAACACCCCTGTGTATATTCCTGTAAGCTTCCCATCTTTAAGAAAAAATCAGCAAGGAGATGTGATTTAGAAAGAAGTCTTCCAAAGGAATCTATCTCTGCGGGGTTGCAGAGTAGTACATGGGTAACCAGCCTTCTGGGGACATGAAGTGTCCCGAGGACTTTGCAAAGAAAGAAGTCACCTAGAAGAGACAAGATCCTAGGAGGGAAAACTAAGAGTGAGGGGTGTGACAGCCACAATGTAAACCCTACCTGAGATGGTCATGAGACAGATGAGCTTAGCTCCTGCTGTGGCAGGGCAATGCCCATTATGGAGGCGTTTCACAGCTGCCCTAGGAAGTAGCCATGTATGTAGAGATGGAGGAGGAGACAAGCACCCCATCATTCATGCCAGCAAGTGCACTGAGTTACAGACCATAGCACACAGGTGTCTGATAAAATAACTGAACATGGATTGTGGAGCAAAACTAGCTCAATGAAAAATAAGTTATGTGTTACGGTTTGGATCTAAAATTTCTCCCCAGAGGCCTCCTGATGGGTTTTGGGGGTGTGAGGGGATCATTGGGATGCTAACCTCATCAGTGGATTAGTTCATGATGAGTTCATAACTGAACGGACCATTGGGAGGTGAGGCCTAGCCAAAGGGAGTGAGTCGTGGGAAATGACCTTGGGGACTGTGTCTTGTCCCTGGCCCATTGTGTGTGTTTGTTTGTGCTGTGTTTTCCCTTCTTTCTCCACTTCCTGGCAGCCAGGAGGTGAGCAGCTTTCCTCCGCTATGCCCTTGCTCTAGTGTGCTCCTTGCCACGGGCTCAGAGCAATGGAGCCAGCCAACCATGGACTGAAACCGTGAGCCAAAGTAAAGCCCTCTTCCTTTAAGGTGTTTTTCTCAGGTGTTTGATCACAGTGATGGACAGGTCACTCACAATGTCAAATGGGGCCTATTTCCAAGTCGCATTTACACCTAATAGCAGGAATTTAATGATTTATTCTTCTTCCCCTTCTTGTGTCATAACGTGACCTTGCAGAAGTTTAGAGCTGAGTTCATAAAAGTTATTTACAGTCCCATCATTTAAGGCTGTAGAATGGTGCAGAATAACTCTTTCCTTCCTCCTGTTCAGCATTCTCCTGGTTGGTTGAATTAGGTTTCAGGAAACATGTATATACATAATGGTGTACATCATGATGCAAGTACTCTACTGATGAAGTTGTCATTAATCATCCCTGGGGACAGGAAAGGGTTTGATTTCCTTGTGCAGCTTTGAAAGTGGTCAGGACCAGGATGTGGAGGTAATGGAGCAAGGCTCTTCCTGTTGGCATGGGATTGTTTGTTACTGTCCCAGTAATACCTGGCAGTACTCCAAAGGAGGTAAGGTCTTTGCAGAGGAGCGGTGGTTTCTGTAGAAACGGATGACTAACCACTTCTGTGATCCTAGTGAGTATTTTGGCTTCCGTATTAATCTTTACTATGTCTACATTTACCCCGGGTTCTTTTTAGTTCATAGAATTCTCATTTCAATTTTCTGCCCTACTTAATTAGAGTCACTAATGGCTGTTCTTTATCTCTTTGTTCCCATTATAAAAGTACAGAAGTCGGCACATTATTCTTGCTGTATGAAGTTGGAAGTTGAATTTCTTGTGGCCTGGGCAAGCCTCCCAGGGAGTGTGTTAAATGACAGTTCATCAGTAGATGAGTGAAGGAGACAGGGCAGAGGAAGAAAGTATACCCAGGAGACATCATTTATGAAAATTGTATGCGGAGCGATTGAAACGAATATTTAAAATTTTTAAAAAGTATTACACTAAAAGACACATTGCCCTTAATCCCTGTCAGAATTCTCTCCCTCGCTTTCAACACATTCATGCCATCATTCTTGCCATTTTCTGAAGCAGTTCTGGAAATCCTCTTCTGTGAGTGTCTTTACAAGACGCGATGAAGAACTAGGCAATTGCTGTTGCCCAGCTCTGTCTATGGAAAGGCAGGCGGTACAGTGTCTGTCCCCCACCCACCACCTTGTTCACTGGCCCGGCACTGTGCAGCTTCGGGCTCTTCCCTAAAGTTAAAGTTACGGGAAAGGAAAACGTTTGGAATCTATTAAGGAATCTGAGGCAGCTCCAACAGCCCAATCTGAGACACCAATTTTTAAAACAAATTCTTAATAAAGAAGAATTCTAAAGATGACTTGCTATCAGTTAACAACTTAAAATATGATATTATAAATACTAGAAATGAGGATTTAAAATTACTTTCCTGACAATTGCTAGAAAAACATATTACTATGCCAAAACAAAATAACAATTGATAAAAACTTCTGTTTTCATGAATAATTAATAACAATTATAGTGCATGTATACAAATCTTTTAGAAATGTATATAAATAGGATCACTTCATAGCCCAGGGTGGTCTTGAACTTGCACTGATCCTCGTGCCTCAGCCTCCTGGGTTGTCTGCTGTGTGTACTTTTTGCTTAATCATATCTCTTGGAGTTTTCCATGTAATGTCTACTGCCCTTTTACCAATTACACTTATTGTATATTCCACCAGTACAATTACTAGATCCGTGTGTGTGTGTGTGTGTGTGTGTGTGTGGTGTTTGTTTGTTTCTTTGTTTTTTGAGACAGGGTCTTACTATGCAGTTCAGGCTGATTTTGAGTTCACTTCATAGCCCAGGCTGGTCTCGAACTTGAAATGATCCTCCTGCCTCAGCCTCCTGAATGCTGTAAATACAGGCATGTACTCTCATACCCAGCTGTGTGTATTTTTAATAATGTGTAAATTTGCTCTCATATTTCTTGACCAATAAAGTGTTTGAAATTTTTAGACTTTCTAATGGAAGTGGATGATTAAAGATTCCAAATGATAAATGACTGCAACCTGGAAATATCCGTCAGTAGGAAAAGGCCAAGCAAAACTGTAGTGGAGGAACTGAGTGAAGAAAGAGAGGAAGTAGATTATCTGAAAAATCACAGCATCTGTACTCATTTGACTGTTGTCTTATTGAACCAAAAAATTCCATAACTTTGATGACTTGGTGACTTGAGTCCAAACATGAGACCAAGCTATAGTGGACGTTCCCTGTGGAGGACATCGGTGTGGGGTGGAGAGGGCTTGGGCGTCGTCAGTGGAGACCCCGTGCAGATGGGAAGATGCTGCGATTCGTGCTGTGCAGGCCGAGTTGCTGCCCAAGTCTGCAGGTGTCACTTGCAGCCAGGTACGAGCTTCCAACAGCCTCCGCTGTTTGTCGGGCGCTGCTGCTGCGGTTGGCTCAGCGGTTGCCCCGTGTTGACAGCTAACAGACTCTCCTGCCCTTTTTCTTCTTGCAATTGTATTGTAGAAGCGAGTAAAACATTTTCATTTCCCCATCCTAGAAGCGTGATGCATGTGGGCTGTCGTGTTAGCAGGGTGAGCGTGGTTGGCACTTCAGAGTCAGAGTTGTCAGGAGCCTTGTTGGGACTCCAGAGCATCTCACATTCATGCCGAGGGCCAGTGTGAGGTGACGTAGAAGTTGGTTTGATCAACTCCTGGTGTTCACGTGGAAGGAATTGGACGTACTGATGATTAAAGCAGAATTCTCCTTAGGGCAGAATTCTGCAGTTTGCGGGGTCACTGCTGAGATCCCGTTTTGACTTCCGGATGACAGTAAAATTGGAAGGCTAGGAGATAAGCAGTTCAGTCTCTTCTCCAACATATAAGTGGCCAGGCCTGTGGTCAGAGCTTGGGTTAAAAATACTTAGCCTAGTATTTTCTGTCTTTAAAAAGGAGCCCTGCACTTAACAGCTGTGAAAGAAAAAATCAAATACATCCTGAAGATACAAACTCGCCTTCTACATTTTTATCGTGAAAGTTCCACCATCTCCTTATGCATGTGTTAAAGGAGAATCCCGGCCACACGCACCCTCATAGCTGTTTTGCTGTCTGGTTGTGGCCTTTCAGGTTCCTCGTTGCCTGCAGTAGGCTGCAGACGCTCCCTGCCCTCCCAAGTGGTGCGGGAAGCATCTGGAACACAGTGGGTGTCGGTGAAGCAGTTTTGATTTGGTAAATGAACCGGTCTTATTTTCCCCAGTCCTGGTGCCAGTTTGTCATCCAAGAGCTGCTCAGGATTTAGTGCCGTGTCTTAGCTTCGCATTAAAGCATTGGTAGGAAAGCCGTGCACTTGGAACCATCGTGAGTGCTCAGAGTACCCTTGGCCAGACACCTACTGAAATATTCATTAAAAAATTATCAGCCTCATACAGAAAACAGTCGGTATAGAGGTGGATATCTGTAGTACAGAACAGGTTTCCTGGCCTCCCCACAAGCTGTCCAGCACATATCTCTGGCCCCCCTTGGGGCCTCCCATCCACGGCCAATGGCAGGAAGCAGGCTTCTCCCAGTTTCGAGCCCCAAACAGTGACACCCGGCTCACTGGGGCTGTGGCTCCCCAGCTCCGAGCCACGTGAGACCTGTGTGGCTGAGGAGAACAGAGACTACTGCCCCTTTCACAGAGCACCTGCTGTTTCCGTCCAGGTGGAACCTGGGCAAGGGGAATGATGCATGTCTTCAGAACAACAAATAAGTACACGAGTGTGACCGCACAGCTAAGAAAAGGCACATTTGCTGTAGTGGGCACCTGCCCATTTTAAACATGGCAGCCCAGCTTGTCCAAGGCTGTAGATCTGAAAAGAGCTTTGTCATCTGATCAGGAGAGGTCAGACTGGTGAGCCAGTTGCTTTTCTACGCCAGCAGCCTCTCTGCAAGTGGTGCTGTGGGACGTGCTGGTTCTGTAGCCTCTCTTGGGCCTGCTCACATTGAGCCAGGTGGGTACAAGACCAGCTTTGCGGAGCTGGGAGCTAGGATGGGAACACAGGACCTGCACAGAGCCAGCCAGGTGTGCAAAGGCTTCCGCAGGACTCGGTGACCAGCCCTTGACCTCGGCCATGGTGTCCATGCAATGTGGCCTTCTAGAAAGACCATGGATGCTTCCCATTGAATGGAAAGCTGCCACCCGGCGGGAGCGAGAGGATGGTGTAGGCGTGGCTGTGCCTCCCAGGGGCACTGCCTCTGCCCGCGCCCCCGCGCCTCCCTCCCCCGAATAAACCACCATCTGGAAGCAGGGAAATGCTCTCTCCTCTGGTGATAATCAGCCTCTGTCTTCTGCCTCCCAGAATGAATGAGTGGAAGCAAAAGTGACTTTCCCTATTAAACGACAGACCAAAAAAGTAGCAAGAGTAACAGGAACAAATAGTAATAGAGAGTAAGAATAATACAATAAAAACATCCGTGAGCACCTAGGCTTGCTAGTTAGGCTTGCCACTAACTAAATGCTGTGCTCATCTTGCTTATAAAATTCATGGAACTGATTTTCAAGTTAGATATCTTGCCTTTATTTCAGATGAGAACAAGACTTGCCTTGCCCAGTGATAAAACTCATAAGTGATTGAGCCACAAGTGGCACCCGCACGCACAGAGGCCTCCCTTGGCAGCTCTGACCCGTCCGTAGTGGCCTAGGTTGGTTGAGAACTGGGGGCATGACCAGAAGAGGTGTCAAGATGGAACAGCAGTATCTTCCGGGATCATCAGTTAGCACTGGGGTCCAGGGGGAGCTGCATGCTTGCAGGCTGCTTTGCAGCTTCAGAAGGTAACTTAGGCAGGAGAAGATGCTTCCTCATCTTGATATATGAAATATAATTAAGATATGGTAAGTATTCAAATTTTAAGAAATTGATTACTGGAGAAGACACACTGCATTCATCTCCTTCAAAATACTTCCCCCAAATTGAACTCACTCATCACATGCTGCTTTCTGTAGTAGCTCTGGGGTCCTTTTCCATGACTTGATGTCCTGAGCCCATTTAAAACACTGACCTTCCGTTGGAGAAGAGCCAGAAGTCACACGGTGTAGATCCCGTGAACACGGTGCATTGGGACCCAGCTTCATGTTTTCCCAGGTCTGCCTTCTGTTGAATGGCATGAGCAGCAGCATGGACTGTGGTTTTGATTCTATCTCCTAATGACACTCAGGAAGGGGATTTCCAGAGCTGCTGCAGAAAGTGACAAGGATGACAAGTGTGTGTGAATCCATGAGAAATATTTTGAGGGGAATTACAGCACTGTGTCTTTCTACTGTAATAGTTTTTTTAAAAAAGTTTAAATATATTCAGATGGGTATGGAGATGCATGCCTATAATCCCAGCACTCAGCAGGATGAGGCAGGAGGATGGCTGTGAGTTTGAGGCCACGCTGGGCTACAAAGTGAGTTCAAAGCCAGCCCGAACTCTATAGTGAAATCCTGTCTCAAAAAGCCTTTTTAAAAGTCTTTTTTAAGCATTCAACTGTATATGTTGATTACACTCATATTTTGGTAATGTGTCATAGTGATTTTGCTATAATCAAAGCCGCCTGGTTCCAAACTGTGCAGTGGCTGCCATGTGCCAGGGGCAGACAGTGGCTTCTCACAGATCACAGTCGTTCCCTGCCCCTGCAGTCGCCCTGTGACACCACAACAATGCGCCTTTGGCCACGGATACATGGGCCCGATGGCTGGCACTGACGGGACCTCTGAAAAGTGCCACTGTCCTGCTTCTGAGTCAGCCTTATTGTTCTGGGCCCAGGCAATGAGCTATGTCCAGATACAGGACAGTAGTAATACGTGCTGTGCACTTGTTACCAGCAGTGTCATGGGGGACCCTGACCTCAAGACCTTCAGTGCCACAGTGCTTTCAGTGGGCCTCTCTACCGCTCCAACTGGTGGATCCTGAATTCCTCCTTACTTAAAGGCTATGTCCTTGGATATCTTCCAGAACTGTTGCATTGGTTAGAATTAGGATGTTGATTTTTGTCACTTGGCACTTTAAAAATGTCAATAAACAAGTAACAGTTGGAAAGGTAAATTGCCTTGTGAATAGGTTAGAAACTGGAAGTAAGCTACAGTGGTTGTCAAGACCCAGAGGATGACAGGGGAAGAACTATTGCTAAGGCACAATATTCAGATCCACCGCAGGCCCTCGCAGAGCTCGCAGGCTGGCGCCGGGGATAGCAGAGTGCCTGGGCGGAGTGGTTTCTGGATTTGGTGACTGGCACCAGTGGAGAAGAGACTTTAGAAGGTGCACTTGATAAGTCAGGAAAATCACAGATCTGGGGCCAGTGAGCGAGGCCAGTGTGCTTTGAAAGTGTTTTATTTGCGGCTTTACTTATTTTTGGATTTCATGAGTCACTGATACTGTCCCTGCTGTATATGAAAAGCATCTAAGTGGTGTCAGGTCATCCACTGGCTCTATCTAGGACCAGATGCAATGAATTTTGGCTCAAAATCTTAACTAGTGTTCATCTAATTTCTACTGAAAATTAGATTTCGTGTGTTGCGTCTGCCAGGATGCTTTGTGTCTACATATAATTGGAAGCAAAATTCCAATCGGCTCTTGTAGTAAGGAAGAGTTATTACCTCCAAAGCACCTGGTACTGAGGTAAGGTCGCTGGATATGGGTTCACTCAGCTTGGACACTGTTGGCCATCTTTTATTTTTTTAAGGCTTTAATTTTTTTTTTTATTTAAAGAAAAAAATTTGAAACAGAGGGTAGAAATAATACAAAATCTCAAAAACAAATCAGAAAAACAAAAATAGTAACCAGTAAGAAATCACTAGTCGATAATTACATATTTTCCTCTTTGAAGTAGTTGTTCAAGTTACAAAAGTAAAGCCTACAAAGTGGACATCCATACAGTGAGACTGCAATCAGTTTTGTTCATCCATCCAACTAAAACTTTAGCAACATGGTTATTAATCCCACACACTCAAACATACATGCAGTTATATCCTTTAAAATACTTTCTTTTCCTCTTTTTTTTTCTTTACAATAACTATAATCCATTCTTGTAAACTAC
Organism: Hydrochoerus hydrochaeris; assembly: GCA_004027455.1. Lineage (NCBI taxonomy): Eukaryota > Metazoa > Chordata > Mammalia > Rodentia > Hydrochaeridae > Hydrochoerus > Hydrochoerus hydrochaeris. The sequence continues at coordinate 63,848 of PVLA01006527.1, forward strand.
TTAGAAGTTCTATACATGTTTAAGTCTCTACACATATACCTAGCCTTTCTGTATTAGAGGGAGAAACAAATCAAAACAAGTCAACAATACAAATTCCTAGAGAAACATGAAATGGAAAGGACTTATAAAACCACAATACTAGGTGATCTATGGTAGTTACCATGATGTCTCTTGTTATTTTCAATAAAATTATCTATATCGTCAAACATAGTATAGTTAAACAGCATTGTATTACACTAATAATAAAATGTAAACATTGGAGACATAGGACTTCAAAGGCAGGTAATAATCAAACCAGAATGGGTATCCTATTGAATCCTTTCATCTTCAGAGTAGTTGCCCCTATTCTCAGACTCGACACTCTCAAGCATACCAGATTCAAATAAAATTAGTCAAGATAAAACAGCGATATAACCAATTTTCTCTGTCTTATCTCTGCCGTGCTATTTTTCTGTCATTGTTGTTTATTTTTCTCCTTCATTCCACTGTCTGCCCTTTTCTTTGAGGCCTTTCTGCCATTGTTCCTGGAACCCTGGTGATTTTCTTCTCTCTCTCTAGAATGTCCTTCAGTATTCTTTGCAGGGTTGGATTGGTGGTCACAAACTCCCCCAGTTCCTCCTTGTCGTGGAAATATCTTGTCTCTCCATTAATTTTGAGAGACAGTTTTGCAGGGTACATCATTCTGGGTTGGAGGTTATTTTCTTTCAGGGCTTAGAATATTTCACTCCAAGCTCTTCTTGATTTTATGGTTTGCATTGAGAAGTCCGCTGTGATTTTGATGAGTTTTCCTTTATAGGTAATGTTTCTTTTCTCTGACCACTTTTAATATTCTGTTCTTGTGATGGATTTCTGGGATCCTGATTATTATATGTCTGGGTGTAGATCTCTTTTGGTTGTAGCTGGTTGGAGTTCTGTATGCATCATTTATCTGAACTTCACTTCCATTACCTATGTTTGGGAAGTTTTCCTTAATTATTTCTGTGAATAGATTTTATTTCATTTGTATTTGTTGCTGCATCTTCATTTACATATTTTATTCTTAGTTTTAAATCCTCTTGTCATCTTCTAGCCTTTGTATCATTGCTTCCTGGTTCCTTGTTATTTTTAAGAGATCCTTCCTTTCATGATCATATGTTGCAAATCTATCTTCAAGTTTTGAAAGTTTGTCTTTAGTTTCTGTTAAAAGGTTTTGCCAGCTTTCAATGGAGTTTTTTAATTTCCTGATATTCTCTTTGGATCTGTTTCATATATTCTAGGTTTTGTTTATATTCTTCATCAAAGGCTTCTCTCCTTTCTCGGGTTCCTCTATTCTTTCATTTGTGTCTACTTGAGGATTACCCAGGACTTCTTTTATTAATCTTCTTATATCTTGCTTCATCTGAGTTAGAATTTCAGATTTAAATTTGTCGATGAGGTCATGGATGTATTTCTTTATTTCCGATGAGGCTGTCTCTGACATTACAGGTTTGCTGCTCTCAACCTCCTCTGCATTTACCTCTGCTAGACTCACTTTCCCTGGTTCTGCAGTTAGAGACCTTTTGCTGTTTCTCTGTCTGGTCATGTTTCCAGCCTTATTCAGATGGGTGGGTGGTGGAAGTGTCTGGGCCTTTCCTATTGCTTACAGTTTTTTCTACAGCGCACTGGCTAGGGAAGTGCTGCCCCCGCTAGTCCTCTGTGGATCTGTGAGGTGCACACTGAGAGCCAGCCCCTCCCCCTATGTCAGTCAGCAAGTTCATGTGTTCCCTGGGGATGCCACTGGCTCACAGCAGCCTCTTCCCCGGCTATTGGGTTTCAACCCGGGGCCTGGCCCAGCCCAGGCAGATTCCACCAATCTGCTTTGGACTAGGAGTTGTCGATGGACACTGCCTCAGGTTTTGATTCAAGCTGGCCCTGCCCAACTCCAAAATGTCACCTAGTCGGTCCTCCCGATCTGGGGAATCCAGTTCCCGTTGCTCACCAAAGTTCACACAGCTCGACTGGTTGTTTCCACTCCCTGCTGCAGTGCCTCCCCCAGCCGAGGGTCTGGAGCTCACCAACCCCCGCTCTCGGCAGGGCTACGATCTCAGCTCCATCCTGAGTCAACTGACTCTAAGATGTGCTGGTACAGCGACCCGGTGCTTGCCCAGCTCCAGCCCTCTTTCCATGCTTTTTCTTTCTTTCTTTCTTTTTTTTTTTTTTTTCCTCAGTTTCTTCCTGGGTTGTGAGAATTCCTCTCCTTTTGTCTGGCTGTCTCCATGTTGTCAGATTCCAGCCTCTGAGTTTTGTTTTTTGTTTTTTTTCAGAGAGGCTCTCTTATCGTGCCACCAATCAGTCGGCCATCTTGCAATCCTAATTTTTTTTTTAAAGAGAATAAACCAATCAAAAGAGTGAAAGGAATACAGGACTTCAAACCAAGATAATAGAAAATCAGCAATGGCTACCACAATTTATCTTGTTATCTTTGAAATAGCTGCCCATACCATCAGATATAATAATAAAATCAAACCAACCAAAACAGAATAAAACCAAACCAAACAACGAAAACAATACAGGACTTTAAAACAAAATTATAAGAAGTTAACAATGGCTACTACCTTCCCTTTTAGACATTTCCTCCCCATTCACTTTCACAGTATCTATTGTACATTTCGGATCCCGCTGACTCCTTCAGTTCACCGATGTGACTCGGAACCGTTTCACCCAAGAGCATGATCACAAGTTGCATCCATTGACCTACAAGATTATCCTTCCTACCATGATTATCCTTCTTTATAGTCAAGTAGCTTTCCATTGTATCAAAATGTCCTATCTTTCTTATTCTGTGGTTGATGGGCAAGCTACCCCTGCTTTTTTCTCATCACATGAAGCATTGTTTTCTCTTTTTTGACTATCTATGAATTTTGAAAATCTATGAATTTCCTTTCGAGTTAATGTGTTTCTTGTATATCACATATTGATGGATGGATCTTGTTTCTTGTTCCGCTGTGCCTCCGTTTCTTCTCACTGGTGAATTGAGGCCATCTAAATTAATGGTTACAGCCAACATGCATTAGTTCATCTCTGCCATGATTTTTTTCTGCCCCTACTTTCCCCCTCCATTCAGTTGTCAGCCCTGCTTGGTGATCCCATTCTACTTCTATTCCTGGCACCAGGCTTATTTTTCTCCCTTTCTGTAGAATGACTTTCAGTATTCTTTTTAGGGTTGGTTTGGTGGTGATGAATTCCTTTCAGTTCTTTGTCATGAAAGTATCTTGTTTCTCCATTCATTTTGAAAGATGGTTTTTCAGTGGACATTTAATATTCTGTTGTTGTGCTGATTTTCTGGGATCTTGATTATTACATGACTGGGGGGTAGGTTTATTTTGGTTATAGCTAGTTGAAGTTCTGTATGCCTCACTTACCTGTATGTCAGGTCCTTTTCCAATGCTTGGGAAATTCTCTGCTAGTACTTCTGAAAATAGTCTCTTTATGTCATTTGTGTTGACTCCTGCTTTTTCACTGACACCTATCATTCTTAAATTATTTTTTTTTTGCATCATCTTGCAGCTGTTGAATTGTTATTTCCTGGTTCCTTGATATTTTTAAGACATCTTTCCTTTCATGATCACTAACTGCCATCCTGTCTTCAAGATCTGAAAGTCTATCTTTAGTTTTTTTAAAATGGTTTTTTCAGCTTTCAGTGGAGTTTTTGGTTTCCTGGGTATCTCTTTTGAGTCTGTTTCATGTATTCCAATTCTTCTCTATATTGTTCATTCAAGGTTTCCCTCATTCTCCTGTGCTTTTTTTTTTATTAGCCATATCTTCTTTAGATATGCTAAAGCAAGCATTATGTTTATCATTGCTTATTTTACTTGAGGTATTATTTCTGATTTGATTTCTTTTACAGCATGAAGTAGTTTTTCTACTTCAGTTGCCATCATCCCAGAAATTTCAGATGTGTGACTTACATTTTATTCCATGTCCATGACTCCTAGACTTGTTCTGTGTGGCTAGAACCCAGAGATTGCCTTTAGCTCCTTTATCTTGACATTTACCTGGGTTCCTCCAGACAAGTGGGTTGTGGGGTCCTAGGCACTTTCCACATTGGCTACGCCTGTCCACAGTGTAGGGTGATGGGTCGGACATCTGGGTTTCTCCTAACCCAGGTACCCCAGGAGGTGGTAGAGTACAGGGTAGGCTTTACCAGCCACTCAGCTTCTCTGAGGCATGGCTGGCTGGTTCTCCTGGCTTGCACTGGCTACCTGCGGAATAGTCCCAAAGGTGGCCTGTGTGTGCAGGAGGGTTGGGCTGGCTGCTTCATACCACCATGCTGACTCACTGTCGGCCATCTTGCTGTCCTGTGGTAGGCTTTGTCCTCAGAGATGCTACCTCAGGACTCCCAAGATGGCAGCTGGTTTTCAGACAATGCACACTAAAGGGCAAGGAAATTCACCAACCCAATCAGCCCTCCATGTCACATTGGGTAGAACTGGTCATGTGCCCACCTTAAGAAGTCACTGGCAAGGAGAAGAGGATACTAAACTGGCCAGATATTTAAGATTTACTCATGAACTAGAGGTACTATGGCTTCCATGGAATCAAATTGCAAGAACCTTAGGACTCTGTCAGCGTGAAGAAGGGGAAAGGCTCTCAGCTTTTGGACAGGCAACCAACCCTGCTTGCTTTGAGTGCTCAGCAGCAAATCAAAGTGTACACAGTACAATGCCTCAGTTTAGTGATTTGGGCAAGTTTTCACATTAAAATTTAACCATCATCTTGTGAAGAAAAGACAAAACAGAAAAGTTTGGGTAAGAGTCAAAGATCTCCATTATCCTGCTTTCCTAGTGAAATCCAAGTCTCTGTCCCCCAGTTAGAACCACTGATAGACTGTAGAGGCTAGGTCATTCCACATGTTAGTCAGATTTGCATCTCTGTGACAAAGACCTGTGGCAAATCAACTTATAAGGAAGAACTATTTGTTTTGGCTCATGTTTTCTTGGCCTTGTTTCTTTGGGTCTGTCATGGCCCAGAATGTCATGCATAGTGTCCATGGAGATGCTCCATTCATTGTCATCGCAGTGGCTGGGAAGCAAAGAGAGAGGAAGGAAACAGCACCCCTCTCTCAGGCATACCCTTGGTGATCCTACTTCCACCAGACCCACTTCCCAAAAGTTCCACCACTTCCAGTAGCATCTGAGACTGGTGACCAAGCCTTCATCACATGGCCTATGGGGTTCACTCAAGAGCCAAACCACAGCAGTCCTTGAGGAGATGTTTATTTCAGATAAGAAAGTGAAAAGGAGCCAGCCTAGGAGTGAACTGTAGAGCAAAGAGAGCCCCCCACTGACAGAAAATTGCATTTCAAAGGCCCTGAGGAAAAAATCTGAAAATATCTGAAAGGGCTGGAATGACTGGCACATGGTGAGCAGAAAGAAGGCCGCAATGACTGGATGTGAGGTGAATTTCCAGGTTCTCCAGGGCCTGTCAGGCCATGGTAAGGAGTTAGGGGTTCCATCCTAGAGGGGGAGAACCAATGAAGTATTCAACAAGATCCACTGTAAGTTAACAATAATCTTGTGTGTAGAGAAGAGCAACACTATTTCATGTAGACCTCACGGCTTTAGGGAAGCTATGGATAAAGACTCAGTTCAACTGACGGTAGCCAAGCACTGAACTTCATCACTTTGATTCTGTGCCCAGTTGACCAGTTGTTCTAGTGGTAGACACATTTTGTGGACAGGTCAAGCTAGTGCAGTGATTTATTCCAGAGAAACTCTTAAGATATTTTAAGTAAAAGAATGCATCTGTGTTTCCTCTTGGGATAGCAAAAGAAAGCTCCATTTCCCGGTAGGGTAAGGCCGCTACTCATTTCCACAGTGGTTTACTCACTGATTCCTAAAATCACTCCTAGAAATGACAGATGGAGGCCAGACAGGTCCACCTCCAGCACAGGGCCAGCCTGCTCCCCTTCCAGGGCTGGTTTTGACCTGCATTCTTGGGGATCACACTTTTGGGGTTCTCTCTGCGATGGAATCTGCTTGTGCCAGTCACCGAGTCATTTCTTGCTTCCTTTTATTTACTGAGCCAACACATTCCAGAATGTTCTTGTTGTCTTAGCAGGAGATTGGGGAGAAAAAATCATATGCAGTGTAAGATTTGCTTTTGGAGGAGTTCCTCATAGTTTCAACAGTCTTGCCCCTTGTCAGAACCCTCTGTGCACCCCCAGCCTCTGTGAAGGCCAGTGTACTGAAGGGCAGCATTGGGAGATGGTGGCCTGTGGTTCTGGGGAGCTCAGGGCTTCCTCAAAGAGGCCCCTGCGGGAGAGGGCACAGAGCTCAGCCTAGGGGACCCTCCTACTGGCTTCTTTGAAACAGGGCATAGCAGTTGGGAGGGGCTGCCTGGAACAGCGGCTTGGGTCCAGCCTGGCTGCAGGGCCCTGGTGACCAATCCAGACGCAAAGTAACAGCTGGCTTACGGAGGGTAATGGATTGCCGGGGAGGGGAGCCCCTGGGGCTCAGAGGATGCCTGACTGCGTGGAGCTCCCCAAGAAAGAGCCTTTCAGGGGACCATGAAGGTCACGGCTCCTCAAGGGTCCTGCTCCAGCTGTGTCGTGCTCCATGAAGAGTGAGTGGGTCCTGCACGGTCTTCAGAACCAGGCACTGGGAGCTGGGTTTCCTCTCCTTCACCCAGCGTGCAAAGATGCTGTCAGCTAAACACAACTCACTATGATTCTTGTGCGTCAATTTCTAGCTGCTCCTCGAAGTATGATGAGTGCCAGAAGTGAGACGATTTCCCTAACCATTGTTATCTTTTCTCTCTTTGACATGAAGTATATTCGGTGCTCTTCGAACTGGTGCTTACATGGTGTACATTCTGATGACCAAAGGCCTGAAGCAGTCAGTCTGTGACCAGAGTTTTTACAACGGGCCCATCACCAAATTCTGGGCTTACGCGTTTGTGCTAAGCAAAGCGCCAGAACTAGGTGAGTGTCCCCCTACCCCCAGCTCTCTCTTACACCCTCACATCCACGGCTTTTATTTACACCTGCACAAGGCAGCAGTCTGAAAGTCTCCCTTTGTTGGTCACGGGAAGATTATAATGAATGAACTTTGAGTTTGTCCTCTCTTTCTCTCTCCCACCCCTTCCAGCAACTACACTATGTATTTTAACAGCTGAGGAGCCTACACAGATGCACAGGGTGGGAGGGCTTATGAAACACACACACCCCTCTCTATGCTTCTCTAACTGATGAGCTGACATTAGAGAGCAGCCCTGCTACTTCCAAGTCCCACAGTTAAGCATGCTTTCATCTTTCGAGTTGAGGTTCCGATTAGCAAATTGAGCTTCCATTTGGGTGTCCTTACGTTCTCATTATCAAATGCTAATTGAGTTTCTGTGCTATTTGATTTTAATCATCGATGATGCTGGCCTCAGAGAAAGGGAACGTAATTCACCTTCTAAAAGTTAACAGAAAATTTTAACTGAACATATTTGTAGATTTCTAGAGTTTTTCACACTCCCGTGTCACTGCAGGCATCCTCACTGGTGGCATGTGGCTCAGCAGCCTGCTGCCTACGAGTAGCTGGCAGTTGTTACACCACCACCCTTTCCCCAGATCAAAGGCAAGAGCAGGGCAGCAGCAGAAAACTTGACCTTAAGCCTTTCCAGGCTGAGCTCTGTGGCACAGACCTGTAATCCCAAAATTTGGGAGTTTGAAGCAGGAGGATCATCATGGGTTCAAGGCCAGCCTGGACATACAGAGATACAAGCTCCCTTTTTTGTTGTTTTGTTTTTGTTTTGTATGCCAGGAATAAACTCAGGACCTCGTGCTTGCAAGGCAGGCACTGTGCCACTGAGCTGTATCCTTAGCCTCTAAGCTTTTCTTAAGAAGGGGAGGGGTCCAAAGATAAACCCTTTGCACTGTCCACAGTAGCTAGGTGACTGTTGTGTGTGGGCATCATACATGCCATCTCTGAAAACACAGTCCTGGACTAAAAGGCACTGATGTAGATTCATTCATTTACTCAGTAAATTTATATATTTATGTTAAGCTTCTACCATCGTCCAGACAGTTATTAGAGCTAGAATAGAATGGCTCCTTTACCTGAAAGAATTTTCTGATGTGAATTTTTTGAAACAGGCTTCTGGAAGCTGATTTTTATATTTGTTTTTGAAATGAGTAGGGACAAAGTCTTAGGCTAGAGAAATAATTTTCAAACTTGGACCTCCATGGACAGTCACTGAAAATCTGCATTGTGCTTTTAGGGATTATTTAATTCCCTGAGGATATTGTCATGTTGTTTTTTTCACTTGTAGACAAAATAAGATACTGTCTTGCCAGGCATATTTTTTATAGTGACCTTTTAAAAGAAACTTAGATGTGTGAGGTTTCTGAAGTAAAATACTCATTCTCAAAGTTGGTCTAAGAGACTGTGAGCTTATACAGTTTATTCCTGGGGTTTTGTGACTTTTTCATGAAATTCTTCCATCACTAAAATTTGAGGCTTCTTCAAGTTTAGAACTATGTCTCCCTGATTTTCTTTTATGCTGTATAATAAGAGCCTTATAAAGAAAGAACCCCCACCCCCCACCCCTGCCAAAACACACACACACCTTTGTAACCCTGGACTTACTACAGCTACCTGAAGGCATGAGAGTCCTGCTTTGTCTTCACTGCCAGCCCTGAGTGTGTCCTGCCTCTTACTACTTTCAGCAAAATTTGTGCGAAGTCAGATACAGCATCTTACTTCTTCCTCTTAAGCCACCTCAGCCTTTGGTCCTAGCGAGGACTTTTCTCTGGATGAATTCCTTGCCCTGTGCTCTGTGTTCCACCCAGTTCTTTCTGGGCAACTTGAGATTAAAAATGGTTCCTTCTATCTGAAGAGCCACCTGTGCTGTCTACAGAGGTCAGGTCCTTCAGCCCCATGGCCACACCTTTGCCCTCTGCTCTTCTGATTTCCAGTGCAGATCCACTCAGAGGCACAGCAGAAGGGCACGCAGAGCTGGAATTCCCGGGAGCTGGCATCCACCTCACCCTAGGGCAGCTTGGTCCCACCACACTGATCAGCGGGTCTCACTCCCTCTGCAGACAGCAGACCGGGCTGTCTCATCCCTGAGCCCCAGTCCATGACTTGCAGCCACTCGTGGCCTGCGTGGGCACAAACTTCCCTTCCTGGAGAAGCCCATGCATCTGAAGGCAGTCCAGGACCCCGTCCTTTCCCAGTTACAACCTGGCGTTGGGGCAGGAATACTGGGGGTGGGGGGATGCCCTAACTTTGACATTGTCTTCATACACTTCTGGATTCTTTATGGAGGTGGTTTTGTGTATTGCACCTTTTTTTAATTTACAGTAACTTGGGAACTCGCTTGACAGCAGCCTTGCCAAGGACCTGCTGAGCTGAGGTCCAGGGCAGAAGTCTCTGAGGTAGCCCGCTGGGCCCCATCTCTCACATCTGTCCCCAGGTGCCTTCTTGTGCATTTGGGGGTTAAATTCCTTCCCAGTTCCTGCCACAAACTTAACCATCTGAATTACTTAGAGCTTAATTTTAAACCCTAGGTTCTTCCTTTCAATAACGTGAGATTCTGGACTTCCTTACAGAATACCAGAAAGAAGACTTTACAAGAAAAAGAGAACAAATTCTCCCACATACAGTCAGTGATGAAACTGTGCCATTCCCCACCAGAATCACAGCTGCAGTCACACTAAACTCTTCTGCTTTTAACTGCAGTGAAGTACACATATTTACGGTGCTGTGTGACCGTCATACTGTTCGTCTGCAGGACTTGTGCATCTCCCCCAAATGAAACTCTGTGCACCTCAACCTGTCAGCTCCCCCTTTTTTCCTTTACTAAGCTCTTACTGATAGCAAGAAGAGTTCTCTGTTTTCACAGAAAACAGCGAGCTTGTTTCAGTGAATTTCAGGGTCACATTCTCCTGGAACCAGGGAGAGAAGAGCACAGCCACTGTGCTCTGTGTGTCAGATCTTAGGTGGCTGCCGCCGTGGTGACATTTAAAGCTGCTGAGATTTGCGTTTATGTGCTCAGAGCTAGGTCCTTGCTCAGTGGAGCCCTGTCATTGTTTCTGAAACTCCGACTCAGCGGCACTCAGCCGACCACACAGGGGCGGCCGTCTGTGACAAGCCACGCACTCAGTGTAGGCCCTGCATGCCTTGTGGTGGCCATGAGTACCCTGGGCCAGAGGATGCCCTGCAGATGCTAATCGGCCTACATACCACAGCAGGTGGCCCTCAGGAGGGGCGCTGCCATGTGCAGGCGCCACACTCAACCCTGGATGGGCAGTAGCTGGACCAAAGGTTAGAGTGAGCGTGATGAAGAGATTGTGAACCGGGAGGAAGGAAAGCTAAGCCAGGTGCCATGGCCAGACCTTCAAGAGTCCAGAGCCTTGCCCTCTGTGCTTGGCTGGAATGTGCTCCCCAGGGCTGGCTGGCCACTCGGCCTGGCAGGGTTGGTTGACCAACATCAGATTCACAGTCCTCATGCCTGTTTGCACTTCTGGGCCTCTAGCTTCTGGCCTGCCCGTGACTCGTGACAGTGTAATGTTACGTGGTCTCTGCAGAGGAAACCTAAAGCGCTCAGCTGCAGGGGCAGAGACCATGAACGCTGTTGGCTGGCCTTCTAGAAGTTTCTCTGGGCTCACAGCCTTGGGGATAGTGACATTCGCATGGCTTTGGAGTGGGGCTGCTGAGTATCTTCATTCTTCCAGTTACCAGCCGGCATATGTGTTGTGAGGAACACTAAGTGGATCGGGTCAATTCTATCTTCAGGATTTCACAGCACATCCTTTCCTTCCAGTGCAGCGCCCTCTGCAGAGCCATAGAATCACCTAGGACATCTCGGTTCCAGGCCGGGACACCCCAGCCCCACACCCAGGCAGGAAAAGCACAAAGCAATCCTCAGTTCCAGAATCACAGGTTCCCTCCTTATTCCATAAAAGCTTTCTTCATCACTCTGCAGACTGTGAAATTTTAAAGTTAAACTATATATAAAGAATTAGGATGAAGTGCTTATTACTATACGACAAATAACTTTTATTACAATGTGTTCAAGTGTTGTATTGGGTTTATATTTGATACTCAGAAACTCAGATCTTGTCAATTGTGAATGACTTGCAGTTACTGTAACATAAAATTTGTTTGACATCTACTTCTTCCACTGTGAACCTAGTTAGGCTGGGATGATTGTCCGCATTACAGCCTACAGAGAAAAGGGAACCCCCAGAGCAGTAATTACTCGGGAACAGTGGGTCTCTGCTAGGCACATCTAAGTAGCACAGTTTGACACTGGACAAGTAAACCCCAGGCCTCCCGATAGTAGTTGGGAGGCCCCTGTCATACAGCAAGGGTGACATTATCAGCCCGCTGACACAGAGACATGATAAAAACCAGGCACCCTGTATAAGAGAAGAGGGTTTCAGTGTAAGTTTTAGAACAGATACAGAACTGTAACAACTATTGCTATTCAGCTCTGAACAAATATCAAGTAATAATGTTTAATAATACAATATGGAACTAAACTAATAATTCCTAATGAGCAGTGGGGGGTGCCACCCGAGCCATTCCATGCTTGGCATCAGAACCTTGGTGGTCTTTCCAGGACCCAGTGTGATCTGACTGTTCCTAGGGTCAAGCATTTGAGGCCCTCCTGGAAGTGAGATGGAAATAAGGGCCACTCCCTTTGTGCTTAACCAAACGTCAGAGTAAGAATAAGGACCTTCTGGTTCTTCTTACACAAATAGAGGTCAAGTGTGAGTTCACCAACGATTGAGAAGTACATGGACTTTTCTCATGTCTGATTACAAGTGATGGTGAGAAAGTGGCCCTGACCTGTGTGTGTAATGCCATTTCCGGGCCATGGAACAGCGTCTCAGCCCTGTCTGTCTTCCTCATTCCTGGACTTGGGTGAGCTGGTTACTGGGCTTGCTCTACATCCATTTTTTACATCAGTGTGCTGCATTCTGTATTTTTCAGAATTGAGGAAGAAAAAAATCTTTGCAGGTGTGGAACCTCTTCCTGCCTGAGCATAATCCTTGTTTCTAATCTGTAAATTTCCAACCTCAGATACATTGGTCTGGTTCCTCACAAATTTTTAATTGCTGGGAAAATTTTTGATGGATCCTGGAGAGCATCTTTACACTTAATTCTATAGAATGAAAATGGCCATTTTCTCTTTCTCCTTACTTGATTCCTCTCTTCTCAGCAAATGCATGTCCAGGATCGTATGTCCCATCCTGTCCCCCAATCCACTCTCTCCATCTTATGTTTATATTTTGCTTTCTTGTTACCTAACTTTAAGAGCTTCAGATTTTATGGATGTCACACAGATATGTATTTGAGGGGTACCCTTTGTCACGGGCTGAAGGAAAGTTATGGTTCTAAACTCAAGATAAGTCTAAAAACCTTTTGCTGAGCATTGGAGTTTATGTTCCATCTTGTTTTTCAAATTTGTTTCCATTTGATACTGGATGTTGAATCCACAACAGAATGCTGAGCTAATTTCCCAGGCTATTTTATCTTGGGACAGGTTCTCCTTGCATTGCCCAAGCTGGCCTTAGATTTGTGATCTTCCTGCCTCAGCCTTCTGAGTAACCAGGATTATAGGCATGTGATTCCCACTAGCTTAGTCTGTTTCTCTCAACTGGTCAGTGACTTGAGACATGTTACTTGTCCCCTTCCCATGATACTCTCTGGGGTGTACAGCTGAGTTGAAAAGTATCTCAAAAGTAACGTATGCTGCTGGCTTACCATGGGAGAACAGCACATAATGATGATCCTGCTGACCCCTCGGGCACCCACACCACTGCAGTTAATCATCCCCATTTTGTAGCTGAGGAGCCTAGAGCGTTCCGATGACAGGCAGCAGGCCTGAGGTCGGAGAGCCGGGAAACAGCAGTATATGGCCCCAGTCTGCTCTCAGCCCCAGCCTGGGTGGCTGGGACTCACCTGCCTTCTTCCCATCCCTGTCTTGCAGGAGACACAATCTTCATCATCCTGCGGAAACAGAAGCTGATCTTCCTGCACTGGTACCACCACATCACTGTGCTGCTGTACTCCTGGTACTCCTACAAGGACATGGTGGCCGGGGGCGGCTGGTTCATGACTATGAACTACGGCGTGCATGCAGTCATGTACTCCTACTATGCGCTGCGGGCTGCAGGCTTCCGTGTGTCCCGGAAGTGCGCCATGTTAATCACCCTCTCCCAGATCACGCAGATGCTGATGGGCTGTGTCATCAACTACCTGGTCTTCTTCTGGATGCAGCAGGACCAGTGTCACTCTCACTTCCAGAACATCTTCTGGTCCTCGCTCATGTACCTCAGCTACCTTGTGCTCTTCTGCCATTTCTTCTTTGAGGCCTACATCGGCAAAATGAGGAAGACCGCCAAGGACGAATAGCATCGGAACTGAGGAGCAAGCCACAGCTCAGGGTCACCATGAAAACTAGCAGACAAAAGAAAATGGCACAAGGAATCCCACATGGTGCAGCTACAACACCACACCACACAGCAACACACGAGCAGACATGAACCCCAGGCAGCTTAGGTATAGTTAGGCTGACTTAACCCAGTAAGTTTATGATCCTTCATGGGTGAGGACTCGCTGTGTACACCTCCATCTCAAAGCTCTGCTGCTGGAAGACCCCCACCCCATTCCTTACCTGCCCACTCAAGGACAAATGATGATACAGTGATCCTCGGCCCAGAGATGCAGAGAGAGCAGGCAGAGGCAGTTCGCGCTCACTGGCGGGAAAATGCACCTGTGTTGCATTCCTCAAGGAAGGATGGGACAGTTTCACTCTAAAAGCTCTGCGAGCACACACGCACGCGCGCGCACACACACACACACAATCCTTTCTAACCCTTTACAACACAAAACTGGAGCCAGAAAAGGTAGTAACACAAGAGACACAGGGTCTGTATCTAGAACAATAATGCTTTTGCAGAAATTCACACCTTTTGCAGAAAGGTTAGCTCCACAAAAGATGTCTTATTCGTTTTTTATTTCCACTAAAAAAAAGATGGATGTTTCCCCCTTCACTGCACAGCCTCGGGCTGGTGAGTTTGCCAAAACCATAAGGGTTCAGTGCTTTTCCAGGGCACCTAGACCCATGCCAGAGTATTCCCGCGGTCTCCACTCTAAAGGGGCGGGCGTCATTTGCTCGCCCAAGACTCAAATGCAAGAGCAAGTGCAGAAAGAAGGTGAGACCAGACGTGGAGCCCCACTGCCTGCAGCAAGCTCACCGTGCTCCGGCTGCAAGAGGACGGAGACCTCGAGAGCACAGCTGGGCATTTGTACCCTTTCTTCTGCCACTTCACACAGGCTCCCGCCTCCGGATGAAGCCCCGCGGGACGGTCTGTGTTAAGAAGTGTGCGGGGGCTCTGCCAGGGTCTAGATAGACACTGTTACCCCAACATCCGCAGGGGCTCCCCACACATGTCCCTGTCGACCATAGATGAATCTTTCAAATTTTAAAGGCTATCAGATACCCGTCCTACCTTTGGCCAAATATGAAGACATCTTTCCTGCTTCAAGTGAGCGTCAAGAAAAATTTTTAAAAGGGACTTTTGCTCTGGAACTCAGAAAATCAATTTATTAAGAGCCATATTCTTTTAAAAAAAATGCTAGATTATATTATCTATAATATTTCAGGCCTCTCCAAGCCAAATAAATGTGTCAATGTTACTAGTATTTCAAAGAAGCAATTATGTAAAGTTGTCCAATGTGATATAATAGTATTCTAATTGGTTAAGTAGCTTAATGATTAGGCCAACTATGTGAAAAGATTAGGGGCTACTACACTGCATAGATTACACTTGAGTAACCACACATAAACACACACAGGTGGGGTTCAGTGAACCCTAAAGCCCAAATGAATAGGAATACATTTTCTGGCTAGCAGAAACTCTTATCTTTCTTGCTTTATTTTGCGAGTGTACAGTAAAAGGGATTTTTCAAATTATTTTTATATTATTTTAGCTTTAATTGTGTTGTCATTCATGAAACAGTAGCTCTGCTTTTCTGTCAGAGATGACAAGAGCTTCTTCAGCATCTTGTTTCTGTGTGGAATCTAAAAAGAATAAAGTTTTATTCCATTCTGTGTGAATGGCTCGAGCTGTGCACAGGGAATCCACGCAAAGCAAGCGGAGACCTCAGAGGGTCGGGGCTGGGGCCGTGCAGGGGAGACGCAGCTCCATCTGGGCGACACTGCTGCATGCTTCTGCAGGGCCCTGCTGTGGGTTCCCAGTGGGGATGCAACTGACCCAGAGATGTAAGTATCACTGGGGCAAAGTTTGGACCTGTGATGCAAAGATCGGTCCTGCTACAACTGAAAGATTCTTAGATGGTGATTTTTCTAGGAGCTTCGTGACTGCCTGGTACTGTGCAATAAGCCTTTTTCTTCCCCTTTATTGCAGGAAGTGGACAGAATAATTAAAATGAAGAAAAGGCCACATATCAATTGGCTTGAGTTAATAGGTCAGTTAGAGGCTCATCAGGATGATTTAATTATTTAATGTGGTGTATCATGGAACACAGGTTAAAATGAGATGAGCATAAACCGTAAAGAGACTCCAAAATGATGCTTCCAAAGCACTTTCATCTTGATATTAGGTTCATGCTTGTGTTCATTTGTTAAGTAACTTAGAATTTTTGTTTACAGATTGAATGTCTAGTAGTTTTTACCTAGCTAACTACATCTAAAGGCATTTCTGATGCTTATCATGGGAAGAAAAAAGCCACACATTTAAAAAAAAAAAGGTCTAGTATTGCAGGTTCCGGACACTGTTTTTAACATCCTAGCTTTGCTGCCTCAATTCTATGAAGATCTGAGGCTGGGTCCCTGGCCCATGACCAATCTGAAACCTGCCAGAGAACCGACTGCCACATAGTGAATCCTGCTGTCTGTTAACATTCCAGAAACCCTTGGGCAGGCAGTTTTTATAGCTGCCCCACTATGCTGCAATAGATTACCTTTCTATTAAAGATTTCCCACTGCATTCCAACCCCAGTGCAGTGAAAGCATCATTCCTGGATCAAATACCAAATCCTTGATTTCCTATATTTATATTAAACCTTTCGTGCACTCTCTCTGAGCTTAAACTCAAATGCATGAGTTTGCAAAGAAATCCTAGGGAGACATGCCCTGTTTGTGCAGCAGAGGATCTTCTATCTGGGCCAGCTAGTGTTGCGTATGAGAAAAGAACTACTATTATTATTTATTTATTGTATTTATATCCAGTGCTAGGCCAAAGTACCAGATTGAAATCATAGATTAAGGTTACTATTCCAGGTAATTTATTCCCATTTTTTTCTAATCATATGCACTATAAAACTGGGGTTCGGGGCAAATACATGCTTGTGTGTTGTGTGAGGAGAAAGACGCTCTCTCTGTCTACCTAGAGAGGCCCGTTTGTCTGGTGACTGATAGCTTGGCTCAGTTGGAAGCCTTGAATACAAAAACATTAGGAACCTAGAAGAATGCTTGCAGGAAGCAGACTCAGATTGTCTATGTAACGGGGCCTGGTACCCTGTGGTAACAGAGCCTGTCGCATTAGAGAAACAGCTTCCCGAGTTTATTACACTGGAGTAAAAGGCTCCATAAGTCCAGGCTCACCCCAGACTGCTGAGTTACCTAGGAGAGGTGAGTTCTCAGGTTCTTTTCTTTTTCTCTTAGAACAAGCTCTATCCTGAGACAGTGTGAGTGTCCTAGTGAATCAGCCACAGCACATTCTGAGGGATCTTTTACCCCCCAATTTGGACAGTGTTCTCATAGCATCTTTGGGTTGACCAAATGCTTCTTCCAGGGAGCTGCCAGGAGCATGGAGAAAAGCAGATGGATTCCACCAGCCAGAGCTCAGAGCCTTTGAGTCGTGTGACACGGTCCCTGCTGGTCTCGCTTAGATGCGCCCTGGAGAGTGACACTAAGCACACCTTGATACCAGCCCAAAACTTTGCAGTAGTCCAGTGTATCTTTCCCCAATCTTTATGTCTTTGGTAATAAATATTTTGCTATTCACATGGGATGCTGGTAGAGCTTATTCTGTTCTGTCCTCCTCGTCTCCTCCACTCTTTAGAGGTTTCCTGCTCCTTTTATATTTCCATAGAACACCCAGTCCTTTGTGCCTCACACTCATTGCCAGCAGGGAGGAATTTTGCTAAGAATGCTGCAGAGCATTTCCCCTGTCGGGCACCGGCTGATGAAGCAAGGACGCCCTGCTTTCCATGGGCGGTCAGGATGCAGCGCTAGGCCTCGGCTTCCGCACAGTGGTGCCCGATGCCACAGAGCAGGTCAGTGCAGTCCCAGCATCTTGGAAGCCCATGGCGACAGCTGCAAGGCCTATGGCAGAATCCGTAGCTGAGGAGCCCAGTTAGAACTTCTGCACTGAGCAGCGGGATCTTTCCTAAGCCTGTAGGGTCCTCAGGTCCCTCTCCTCTCCCTCAGATAACCCTGAGCAATCAGGGCCCCAGGAAGAGGGAGGGAAGTGCCCCGGCCTCCCTGTGACCTAGAAGAAAGTGACAGCTGTTCTGGCAGTGCAGAGGGACAGGGGCTGCAGTCGTGAGCCGGCTTGAGGAGGGCTCAGCAACAGCACCGTGATTCAAGTCCCAGGCAGATCCTTATCACAGAGCTCCAAGCCCACTGCACTGTGAGGTCTTCCCGAGGGTCAGTTAAAGATGCCAGGGCCAAGTGACACTGGCCACTCTTTTAGGACACAACTGTGAGGCCCAACTCCTGTTGGTATTTAAGTGCTGTTTTCCCAGTGCTTGGTGGCACTGGGGACTCTTCCTCCCAATGGACAAGACTCAAGAGGGCTACACAAGGGGCCTAACAAGGGGCTTCCTGGCCTGTGATTGCGTCAGAGCTGCCTGCAGCGCTTGGGTCATTCCAGCCACACTGGGAACCGCGGGACCCAGTCAGAGGGAGGCCCGGCCCACCTGTCGCAGCCTCAGAGCAAATCCTGGCAATGTTGGAATTGTTATTTTTGAGTGCTTATTTCACATCATTAAAAGAAATATTTTTTTGGCATATTAAGATTAAAACAATAAAATCATAACTTGATTTGAAACCCAGCTGTGTTTTGGTTACTGTTCTCGCCTGTTCTCTAGGCAGTTTGATGGGGAGTCTGTCACAGTGGGCCCTGGGGGTCCGCAGAAGTGCTATGAGCTTCCCACGCTCTCCAGCCCTGTGCTGGTGGGTCCTGGCGGGGCCAGCGATGATGTCCCCAACCCCTCCACCACCAGCGTGTGGGTCCTTGCAGGGGGTCACATTTTATAGGTGACTTGCTTTCCACCATACCCTCCCCAGAGTGGGCTCAAGGGGGCAGATGGTCTCAATTGGCTCCCAGTTTTACAGGTGGGAAAAATGTGCTTGCTAGATCCAGAGTGGCAGGTGGAGAGAAGAAAAGAGGTGAACAAACGCGAAATCCTTAACTTCTATCCTCCTCAGCCTTTCAGTCTTCAAAAAAGCAATGGAAATAAACATGGGCTCCGGTACTCTGGCTCAAGTTTTGCCATGATAATAGACGGTGTTGCAAGACAAAGTGAGGACAAGGTTTTGGAAGCACAGGCCTTAGTCAGGGCTCCAGAAGTCACTCACAGACCTATGGATACCGATATCAGCAGGGGCTGGCCGGCCAAACGCTACCCGGTCCTAAGGTAATCCGGCCTTCAAGTGATACATCCCGGTGGGGACTTTGGAGGCTCGATGGCTTGTGTCACTCCTGATGGCTCTTTGGAGCCTCCAGACAGGAACCGCAGCACTTTCTCAGTAACACTGATGGTTAAAACCCAAGAACCTGGAGTGCGTGGTTCCCTCCCCCACCCCGCTATTCTCCTTCAAAATAAATATTTGTATTAACTTCAAAATAACAGGAAGAAAGGGACCAAGCCTTAGCTTGGTTTCTGTTTTGCTACCAAAGTCCCAGAAACAGACAAGCGACAGCCTGTTATGTAGCTTCTGGCGCATGTCTCAGGAATGGAAGCTTAAAATATAAATAAATCTATTAGTAAAGTGTGCAAGCACTTATATCACAGTCTCACTAACAAAGATCCTGACCTTATGGTACTCCAAGGCCAAGAATTGTGTGGATTTGGTGTTTTGGTTTTTTGGAGACAAGGTCTCGCTATGCAGTTCAAACTGGCCTCGAACTCAGCAGTCTCCCCAGGGCTGAGATTGTAGGCATGCACCACCATGCCCAGCCTGTGGTGTGACTGAACAGTACAATGAACATTTGAATTTTAAAAACTCATCATAGTGCCAGGGATTTAGCTCAGCGGCATAAGCGCCTGCCTGGCAATCCCAAGGTCATGAGTTCAATCCCTGGTACCAAAAAAAAAAAAATGGGATGAGATCTTGGTGCATAATTCACCATCCCAAATTTCAGTAGCTTAGAAAAATAAAGTTATTTTTAAAAAATCATAGTAAAAGATTCATTGCTTGAATTTCCCCTCAAAAGACTCCACACTCCCTTTCAACACACTTGTCCCATTGTTCGCCACTTGCCAAGACAGCTGTGAAGTCTCACAAGTGGCTTTAGTTTCACTGTTCTGGCTGCCTTGGTGTCCCAAATCGATTTAAAATGTCGACCTTTCATAGTCACTTTGACTTTAGGGAACAGCCAGAAGCCTCACAGAGCTGGGTCCAGTGCAAAGCCGGATGTGGACACAGCACAGATGTGGGTTACACCTTTCTGTTGGATCGTGATATGTAGCATGCATAGTGTTTTTATCACACCTTGCAAAAACACGGAAGAGGCCTTTCAGAGCTGTTTCAGAAAGGGGCAAAAGTGAGGAGATAGGTGTGTGCAGAGAGAGGGGGACTATTTCTGAGGGGACTTGTGTCTTTCACTTTAATATTCTTTAGAAATTTAAACCCTCACTATGTATTTTGATCATGCTCACAGCCTTCCTAAGAAAGAAAACAAGAATAAGATCAATATTTTAAACTTAAATAACAGCACTCTGGGCTGTTTGAGTTTTTTGTTTGGGTTGTTTTAGGATAAGTAAAGTTGATGGGGTGTCACATCCTAGTGAGTCTTCAGCCAGGAACCTGAAGATAACTGAGAGGGCTCCCTGTGGTCCACCAGTTTCTCTCCAGGCAGGTTTCATTTCTTCCCCGACATCACTTCCAAAGGCCAAACTGGGAGACCCAATTAAGCACTGACCCACTGAGAGAGAGAGAGAGAGAGAGAGAGAGAGTGTGTGTGTGTGTGTGTGTGTGTGTGTGTGTGTGTGTAAGGTGTTCCCAGCCTCTGAAAAATGACATGGCACAGAATTACACATATGCCACCTGCCTCTCAGTCCACAGTGCTAATTAGAGATGTGGGTGCGATGAGCAAAAGGGGCACAGTTGGACCCCACTACTGACCTGGAGAGGCCACTGTCTAATGCGTCACTCTGCTTTGACCCTATGCTACAGCTTGTATCTGGAGTGTGCCCCAAAGGCTTCTGGGATGGCGAGGTCCTTAGGTCACTAAAGGCGTGTCCTTGAAGGGGATTGTGGGAATCTGGCCTCTCCTCTTCCTGTTTGTTGCTTCCTTGCCCTGGGTGAATGTGTTTACCTCACTGTGAGTTCCGTCTCAGTGCAGACTGGAAGAAGTGGTGCCAACCAGTCATGAACTGGTCCCTCCAAGACTGAGCCAAGATAACCTTTTTGTCTTTATGAGTTGATCATCTCAGGTATTTGTCATAGCAGCAGAAAGCTAACAAGTCTTTTATAGTTTTATATCCTTTTTATTATTCTTTCTGCTTTTCCTTGTTTTTCACCTAATCCTTGAAGGAAGGCACCTCTGGGGTTTTACCTCACTTATTTATGCATTGCAGAGTACATACTTCTATGAAAAAGATCATGCACATGTACCCTGTAGAAATGCTACAGCAGCCACAGGGTTAAGCATGGGGACTCATCCCCCATTCTGCCCTCTGCACCCCTCCCTCCACTCCCTGCTGGATTCTGTAATCTTCTGTATGTTCAGCAACCCCCTGGGGGACCATGCCCTGCACTGAGGTTTCACACACAGCTTCCTTTTCTATCAACCACACTAATTCCTTTCATATGAGAGGGAAAATCTGTCACCCTGGGTGTTTCTCCACTGTTTTATTTATGAAAACTCCAGTGGGTGTTTCTTAAAGCACCCAGTATCTCTCTACAAAAAGAAGGAAAGCAGTGTTCACGATGCCTGGGCTCTTTACAGTTGCTATAAAACACCAGAGTATTTCTGCAAACGAGCACTTCCTCTCTGAATTAGGAATGGCTCTAATTTCAGCTGAGCTTCAGAGTACTAATGTCCACAGAGCGTAAATAAACCCACTGGACTTCCAAACTGATTCAGGCGGCTGTGCCAGCACATCTGTCCATGCACAGGGAACCTGAATGTCGCCGGGAGCCAACTAGCCATGGAGAGAATTTCTGCTTGGGGTTGGGGCTTTTTTGCTACGCTGCCTCAGATCCTTCCAAGTCTTTGCATCAATTTTTAGACTCAGCCAGGATGGAGGCCAGGCCATCCCGGAGTGTCCACCAGGCCAATGTCTCCCTCCCAGCCCCGGCTTTGCTCCACCAGGCCCAGAAATCCCTCTGCTTACAGGACTGCGCCCTGCAGCGTCCAGTAGGCGTCCCCTACATCCCTGGAGCGTCTCCCTCTGCTCTTTGGTGGCACACGCCCCTTTCCTGGGTCAGATGCTGTGTGGGAGAAAGCTGGCCTACTTCTCAGGAGCCAGACATGCATCTCGGGGCTGGGGCCCGGGCCAGGGCAGGGTTTCTCTTCCCTGCCTGGCGTGAGCTGAGCTTTTGCTGGTAAATGGAGATCTGCAGCTACCATGCCAGTCTCCAGACTGTCCCAGCTGTATTCGAGTCCAGCAGGGGCCAAGCTGCTTTGCTAGAAGTCCCTGCTATCCTACAGGCGCCTCTCACCTGCCCTGATCATAGGCACAGACATTGCTGAGGGCAACTTCAGTCCCCCTCAGGCTCCCAACAGCTTAAGTCAGGGAATCAGGACTCGGGGTCCAAACAATGGACTGCTGGAGGCCTGAGCTCTACCTGGCTCCAGCCTGCTCCTGCCCCTGCCTGGGTGCAGCTGGCCCTGCCAGGCACACAGAACCTGAGAGCAGACCCCGAGGAGCTCTTACAAGGCTGCCAAGGACTGGAAGGGCTCCTTCGGCGAGGTGCTCAGAGGCACTGACGTTCGGATTCAGCATGTGGTCGCCATAAAAACTATCAATCTGGAAGAAGCAGAAGATGAGCTGGGGAATTTCACCCAGAGGTGGCATGACAGTCACTGCACGATCGTGTGAGATGGATCCTACCTGAGAGATGCACAATCACGGATGAACTTGGAATATCCTGATGGCAGTTCCACACCAGATGCATCAGAACCTGGCCTTGAGCTGAAGCTCAGGTTGCTGCCCTAGTGAGAAAAGTGCTGAAGAGAAATCCTTGCCTCTCTGCTGCCTTTGCAGAAGGAAATCCTCAGGAAGTCCTGGAGGCCCAGCCGTGGCGGACGTCTTACCATCTGGGAGGCCAGAGCCACCATTTCTGCAGACAGTGATCCTCGCATTACACCATGGGCTTTGTTCCCCTGTAAAATGGATGAGTTCTTTGATACCTTTTGAATATTAGTATCTGCTCCCTATGAGCCTTTCTCTCCAATCTCCTAGCCTCTATTTTGAGGATAATTGTTAATCTGTCATGTCTTCCATATGTATTCATTAAAATATTTTGCTTTTTTTAAAAAAATCTTCATCCACTACAGCAAGCTGG
Organism: Hydrochoerus hydrochaeris; assembly: GCA_004027455.1. Lineage (NCBI taxonomy): Eukaryota > Metazoa > Chordata > Mammalia > Rodentia > Hydrochaeridae > Hydrochoerus > Hydrochoerus hydrochaeris. Next base: position 86,573 of record PVLA01006527.1, read on the forward strand.
GCACATGGAAGTATCACCCATACAGAGAGCACAGATGAATGTCTGGCCCTTTGTTTAAATTACTGAGTTTCTGGGTATTACTTCAATGTACCAGCCACCTCTAGTAGTGGCAAATGAGTTTTAAGAATTCTTTTCTCTCAGTCTTTTCTCGCTGTATTTAGGAACGCATAGACTTTTCTAGATCCAGTGCTTCCACCGGGGCATCACCATGGTTTGCTGTCTCCTCGGGCTCAGGCTCCCCTCGGGTGGGGGACTGTGCCCTGCTCTGTGTGTCTCAGGCGCCTCCCTTTGCTTCTGGCCACATGGGACAGTCCAGGCCCACCCTCTGTTCTGCAGCCTCAGACCCAGAATCAAGTGTTTCTTCGAAAAGTGGTTTCTTTTCCTCTCTCTCTCTCTCTCTCTCTCTCTCTCTCTCTCTCTCTCTCTCTCTCTCTCTGTGTGTGTGTGTGTGTGTGTGTAGACAAGGTCTCGCTCACTCAGCAGTCCATCCTGGCCTTGGATGTGTGGGTGATCTGGCTATGGCCTCTGTCACCCCATTGTTCCCCAGGGTTGATATGGCTGACCTGGCCAGCTGGTGGGGTCCCCTTCTTCCCTCAGTGTTCCATGTGCGTCCCTCCCGAAGCTGCGCCCTTGGTCGCAGAGGGCTACAACCCCTGACAAAGGAGGACCATTCCTCGGCCAAGGGTGTATGAGCTTTCCTGCTAGAGCCTCCAAGCAAGCTTTCAAGGTCCATCCTGGCCTTGAACTCATTGTAGCCCGGCCTGACCCAAATGTACAGGAATACTGCTGCCTCAGCTCCTCTAGTGCTGGGACGACAGGTGTTTAAGTGTGCTATCACATCCGATGAGAAGCAGCTTCTTTTAGTGCGAACAACGCCCACTCATTTTCCTCCTCAAAAATACTTACATTTCAACCCAAATCTGAGGTTAACTACATTGTCAAGTAAATGTCTACTTTTTTCAAAGTTTAAAAACCCAACAGACATTTCAATTAATATACACCAGGAATACACAAGTAAGATTACCAAAGAACACTGGCCATTTCCTCATTTATTCTATGCTATTCCTATTAAGTTCCTATAAGGCCACTTTATTTGCATTTATCAAGCACAATTTTAATTGTACAGAATATTAGATGCATATAAACCTTAAGGCATCTAATCATGTTCTCTTGCTGTTACAAAAGCAAGTCGAGAGTTCAAGGAAATTGGACACAGCCCTCCATGAAGTGTCTTCCAACAATAATGACAGTTATTTAATTAAATTGCAGTTACATGACTAAAAAGAAGGGTTTGATCATAATTTTAACATTTTACTCCACATCAAAAGGGGTACAGATTGGCCAGAGAGGTAATGCCTTTGTAAGGACAAACATTTATTTATTTACTCATATTTATTTCTCATAGCTGAGATTTTAAATTAATTTCTAAAATAAGAAGATTTTGGGGGGAGGTATGAATCGATCACAGTCACGATATTTCCATGCTGTCAAAGGCAGGAAAACAGTGCCATGCTCTGTTGCGAGCAGCCAGGCATACAAAGAGGACATTGGCCCCCAGTTCTGTGGCACTTTGCAGTGGTGGTCCCTTCCATTTCCCTGTGCTTTGTGCTGGGCTTTCAGGCTGTACATCTGCTTTCTTCCTGTGGCTGCCAGCTTGTAATTGTCACCTCCCAAGCACCCCTGCCACCTTGCTGCCAGTGTATTTTGGGGCAGTGACCTGAAGCTGAAGTGCTCTTCCTTATTGCACCCTCTGCAGCTGAGGATCCCCTCAGACTTCCAGGGTACTCTTCCTATTTAACTTTGCCTCTGTGTCTGCAGACACCTTGTCTCCAGGGCTGTTCCTTTGCACTGCTGCTTTCCACATGTTCCCCAACTGTGTGCTGCTTCAGTGTAAAGTGCCCCCCACCTCAGACAGAGCTACTTTCAGCCACTCGGTGCTCTGAGGGCCCGGGAAGCCCCTCTGGACCATGGCTCCAGTGACCTCAGCAAGGCCCAGCCTCCATTCAGCTTCATTTCCTCACCTGCAGTTCATCTCTAAGCACAAGATAATTCCAGCTCTTTTTCCCAACAGGGTTCCATACGTCTCTCCCAATCCCTTCCACACATGCCACTGGTGAGAAAGGCAGGCTTGACGTCAGGTCCTGGCTGCCTTCTCCATCAGGGTTTTTGCAGCTGGTAAGACTCAAACAAAATTATGTCGGGAATTTACAGAAGGTGAGCAAAGAAACAATAACTGAAATTATGTAGCCTGGCCTGACCCAAATGTACTGAAATTTCTACCACCATCTTGACTTTTTCAAAGTAGATGACTGTGAGACAGATTTGATGGGATTTGTCAAAAAAAAAAAATCCAATTCTTCATTAACTTTGCCAGGGTGCTGCCCAGCTTTGGAGTACATTGCATGAGATAAGCCTATGATTTCTTTCTCTCATTCTTAGTGACACCTTTGGAAGTTGTACTGTGCTCTGGAATCAAACCAGAGCTCAGTCTTACGCTCTCACTACCCAGCTGTGTGACTACAGGCACGTTACTTGGCATTGCTTTGCCTCTCCTCCGCTCTCTGTCACCTAGCTCCTAAGTGAGTCTCCTTACCAGGTCTGGTATCTCCCTCAAGGAATAGTAGGTAGCATTCACCATACCAAGCCACAGCTCCTCACCAAAAATGAGAAAGTTCCGTTTAACCTCAATGTATTACGAACACCTTTCATCACCTGTACCTACAAGCCCAGGAGTCACCCCATTTTCTACGGCTCAGCAGCACCTGGAAGAACAGTTAAGTCTCTGAGGCAGCCTAAAGGAGAAGCCACAACTTCCAAATATTTCCCAAAGACTTTCTTCTGTTTAATACCCATCCAGCTGCATATTCATCACACCTGTGCGGGACCATTTTCACTCTCCCGAGAGCGACTCAAAGCTTCTGTCTCCTGGCAAAAGCAGCAATCTTCCGCTTGTGCATTTCTCTCCCCCGAAAGGGCAGAGCCACTATTTGTGGTTGAGAAATGTACATGAACAGTGAAATATGTAAGTCCTTGCCTTTTAACGAGCTATTTCAACCCACTACCCCTGGACCATAGCCCTCTGTAGCTTTCACTTCCAATATTTATAAGCGATGGTTTGAACCAAGACCAGCCATTTCTTGTCCCCAGTATACCTGCAAGGGTCATAATATTTTCATAAGAAAACTGACAAACGAGCTCTTCTGAATGCAGAATTTCCCCAGATTCCTTCACCTATGCTGAATGTGGGAAGAAAATTAAGAATTACTTTAGAAAAGCACTTTTTCCCTCTTGTCTAACTTTGAGGATTAGAATTGTGAGACTATAAAAACATGCTTGAGGCTTACTTATAAATTATAAATAGATCCCCATTTGTCATCCAACAGACTCTAAAAGTTTCCTGGAAACAGTCAGAAAAACAATGCTCAGGTGCTTATATGAAACAACTGAGACAAAATGGATTTTTCTGTACCAAGCGTTAGCTAATTCTGGTTTGTGTATGAAAGCATGTATTTTTGTGTATTTAAAGTATGATACCGTATCTCTCTTAGCTTGTAAGCAGGACATGGAAGATTAATTTATCAAATTGAAAACCCTTTCCTGGGTTACAGCTGACAAAAAAATGAACAAACATAAAAAAAAGTCTTACCTTAGAAACCAATGGACAGATGTTGGACCTTGAGGTGTTGGGAAAGCCCCTCTGGTAAGTGGCTGTGGTCTGGCAAACTGTGGCCGCCCCAGAGAGAGAACCATATCAGTGTTTCCTGAGATCCACGATGCGCTACGTTGGACCTTAAGGCACTGGGAAAACAGGCAGCCAGTTCACCCCACTGGTGGGCGGCTGTGAGCCTACCGGTGCAGTGCGCAGGCTAAGAATTAAACAACCCCCACCCCACTCTACCTCCACCCCCCACCAGCAAGTGAGAGCAGGAGATCTGAGCATGTTTGCGAGTTTGACTATATGCGACATAGCAAATAAGGGGGATTTTCTTCTGTCAACTCTTTGAGGGCAAATATTTTTATCTCTGTTTTGCTCTGTTTTGATCAATGGTATTGCTCTATTCGATATTCTGTTCTTGTAATTTTGGTATTTCCTTCAATATTGCTTTGCCCGATTGAAGGAACAACTATTGTGAAGAAAACCAGATGTACTATTGTGCCTATTGCTATTGTCCTGGTGGCCTGCTGTGAGGTTCTGGGCCAATTTCACTGCACTGCCTCAGTTGGCTGTGTCCTGTCTTGTTCTGCTGTATTTTACTACCTTCAAAATAAAATAAAAAATAATAAGAAAAAATTAAAAAACTAAATAACAACAACAAAACAGATCAGCAAGGTACTGAGCAACCTGAAACATGATATCACTAAACAGATAATGGACTTAAAAAGCAAAAGGAGGAAAAGCAAGTGCTCTAAAGGATATAACTGCATGTATATTTAAGAGTGTAGGATTGATAATTATGTTGCTAAGTTTTTGTTGGATCAGAGAAGGGAGCTGTTTGCAGCTTCACTGTTTGAATGTCCACTTTGATGCTTTGATTTTGTAACTTGAACAACTACATCCAGGAAGACAATATGTAATGTATCCACTAGTGATTTCTTACTGTTCATTTCTTTTTTTTTTTTTGAAATTCTGTATTGTTTCTACCCTTTTTTTTTTCTGTTTTGCTTTACTTTTCCCCCTCTCTTTAAATAAAATTTTAAAGAAAAGAAACCAACAGACATTCTTAAGAGAGCAGTGTAGAGGTACAGGATAGGCAGCCTTTTGGGGGTTTCCAAGAGAACACCATTACAGTAAATCTTTATTAACACATCATTTAATAAATTCACTCCATTTTCCTTCCAATAAACAGGATTTCCTGCTTAGACAATTAAGGAAAATAGGACCTTTTGTAGATGACAGCACTATCACTCATTTTACCACCACCAGAAAGAAACTTTCTGGTTGCAAAAGCAGGACCCACCCTCTGACAGCAGGCTAGGGCTGCCGTGGCCGTGATAACAGGGTGCCTTGGCTGTTGCCGGGGCCCTGCTATCTCTCCTTCCAGGCAGCTGCTGTGTACCTTGGCTGATAACAGTTGTAAAGACCTGCTCAGCCCTCGGGAGGCAGCGGCTTGGGGGTCCATGCAGATCACAGGCACTTACCCACAGATTGAGGCTGGGGTCTGAGACGGGGCCCCTTAGCCCAGCCTGGGTGGTCCTGCATAGCAGCTTGTGCTCTGGATGTAAACAGCAGAAGAAATAGCTGAAAATTTCCCAAACATGAGAATGGAAACTGACATGTTATCAGGTCATAGTGCAATGAAACTAGAAATTAATGACCAAAAAACCCTGCAAAAACACCCACAAACACATGGAAATTGAATAATGCATGCCTGAGCAATCAGTGTGTCACAGAGGAAATTAAAGAAGAAATTAAACAATATCTACAAGCAAACGAAAATACAAATACAACTTATTGGAATCTGTGGGATGCAATGAAAGCAGTCTTCAGAGGAAAATTTATTGCAGTGAGTTCCCACATCAGGAAAACAGAATAAACACAAATAAACAACCTGATGCTACACCTCAAACATCTAGAAAAAAGAAGAGCAAGCCAAGCCCAAAGCCAAAATAAGGGAAGAAATTATAAAGATCAGAGCAGAAATCAATGCAATAGAGACTAAGAAAACAATACAAAGAATCAATGAATCAAAGAGTTGGTTCTTTGAAAGAATAAATAAAGTTGATAAGCCCCTAGCCAACCTTATTTTAAAAAGGAAAGAAAAACTGAAATTCATGCAATAAGTAGTGAAAAGGGTGAAATCACTACAGACTCTGTGGAAATACAGAAGATCATCAACACCTATTTCAAAAACCTCTACTCTCATAGGCTGATAACACAGAAGAAATGGACAGATTCCTAGAAACATATGAATTACCAAAGCTGGGTCAAGAAGATGTAAAATTGCTGAATAACTCAATTTCAATTAATGAAATCGAAAATGTAATTAAAACCTTACTAACGAAAGGCCCAGATCCAGATGGATTCACTGCAGAATTCTACAAGAAATTCAATTAAGACTTAATGCCAACACTCCTCAAACTTTTCAATGATATTGAAAAAGAAGCAATTCTTCCTAACGCATTCCTGGATGCAAGTATTACTCTAATACTAAAACCAGAGAAAGATCCAACCATAAAAGGGAACTATAGGCCAATCTCCCTAATGAACATAGACACAAAAATTCTCAATAAAATATTGGCAAACAGAATGCAGCAAATCATCAAGAACATTATACACCACGACCAAGTGGGATTAATCCCAGGAATGCAGGATGGTTCAACATATGTAAATCAATAAGGGTAATCCACCATATCAATAGAGCCAAAAACAAGAATCACATGATCATTTCTATAGACATAGAAAAAGGTTTTGATAAGGTCTAACACTCATTCCTGGTAAGAACCTTACAGAAAGTTGGAATAGATAGTCTTTACCTCAATATGATAAAATCCATGACAAACCAACAGCCAGCATCATATTAAATGGCCAAAAACTGAAAGTGTTTACTCTAAAATCAGGAACAAGACAAGGATGTCCATCATCACCACTCCTATTCAATATAGTGCTCTAAATACTAGCCAGACCAATTAGACAAGAGAGAGAAATAAAAGGAGTAAGGATAGGAAAAGAAGTTAAATTATCATTATTTGCAGATGACATAATACTCTATATAGAAGACCTCCAAAACACCACTGAAGGATTCCTAGGTATAATAAATAAATTCAGTAATGTAGCTGGATACAAAGTCAACACTCAAAAATCAATAGCATTCCCATACACAAACAACAAACTCACTGACAGAGAAATAAGAAAAGCCACACCCTTCACAATAGCATCCAAAAAAATGAAATACTTAGGAATCAATCTAACAAAAGAAGTAAAAGATCTATTCAGGGAAAATTATAATACCCTGAAAAACCAAATTGAAGAGTATCTCAGAAAACGGAAAGACATTCCTTGTTCATGGGTAGGAAGAATAAATATTGTGAAAATGGTTGTTCTCCCAAAATTGTTATACAGATTTTATGCAATCCAAATCAAAATACCACTAGCATACCTCACAGATCTAGAGAAATCATTCTTAAATTTCATCTGGAACTAGAAAACACCTAGAATAACAAAGGCAATTTGAGCAACAAAGGCAAGGCAGGAGACATTACAATCCCTGACTTGAAGTTATACTATAAAGCTACTATAATAAAATCAGCATGGTATTGGAATAAAAACAGACCTGAAGATCAATGGAATAGATTAGAAGATACAACTACAACTACAAACACACTTAGCCACCTTATCTTTGATAAAGGGGCCAAACACATTCACTGGAAGTAAGTTTCTTTAATAAATGGCGTTGGAAAAATTTGCTCTCCATATACTGAAAACTAAAACTAGACCCATGCCTATCACCAGGTACTAAACTAAAGTCTAAATGGATCAAAGATTTAAATATTAAAACAGAAACATTAAATCTGCTGACAGACAAAATAGGTATAAATCTTGAAGACATAGGAGCAGGTAGAGAATTCATGAACAAAAATCAAATCACATGAGAAATATTTCCCAGAATCAATAACTGGGATCACATCTTATTAAAAAGTTTTTGCATGTCTAAAGAAACCTCCAACAGAGTAAAAAGGAAACCCATGAATTTTGAAAAAAGTCTTACTCAACTGTCTTTCAGACAAAGTACTTCTGTCTAGAACATATAAAGAATTTTTAAAAAATCAGACCTCTGAAATTCAAAGACCCAATCCAAAAATGGGCATCTGAGATGAATATACAGTTCTCAAATAAACAAATACAAATGGCAAATAAATACATGAAAAAATGTTCAGTATCATTGGTCATTAGAGAAATGCAAATTAAAACGACACTGAGATTCCATTTCACTCCAGAAAGAACGGCCAGGATAAAGAACAACGGTGCTGGAGAGGCTGTGGGGAAAAAGGAACTCTTTTGCACTGTTGGTGGGAGTGCAGACTGGTGCAATCACTGTGGAGGTCAGTCTGGAGATTCCTCAAAAAGCTGGGATTGGAAGTCCCATTTGACCCAGCTATTCCACTTCTGGGCATATTCCCAGAAGAACTGAAGACATTATACCACAGTGATATATGTGCACCCATGTTTATAGCAGCACAATTTGTAACAGCCAGATCTTGGAAACAACCTAAGTGCCCATCAACTGAGGAATGGATAAAAAATATGTGGCATTTTTATACAGTTCAGTACTACTCAGTAATAAAATGATCACAATGAGATATTTATAAGTAAATGGATGCAATTTGAGACCATACTCATAAGTGAAATAAATCAAACTCACATGTGTAAATACTGTATTATCTCCCTAATGTAAGAAATAAGAGTACATAAAATACATAATCCTCAATAAATACAGTGAAAGGGTAAGAATCTGCTCAAAAGGGAAAAAAATAATATTTCTGGGAAAAGGACGAAAAAGAAAATGGAAGGGAAAAGAAAAAATATCTAAATTTTCATAAACATACTTACAATAGCTAAAATGATTGTGCTACAAAGTCTAAAAGTTCTTGGAGCAAAACAGTTAACATTCATAGGGTTGGAACAATTTTTCATGTTTGTGGCTGGTGACCTGAGGAACTCTTGAAGATCACTATGTAAAATATCAACCTTAGTTCTGTTCCTACCACTGTGCTTTCAAGCCCTATATCATCATTGTTTTGGGCTCTTTGCTATTGTTATTTATTTGTCTTTTTTGTTTCTTGTTTTTCTAGTAATCTGTTTTGTTTTCCCCTCTAATACAGAAAGGATAGGTATACATGTAGAGGCTTATACATGCATAGAACTTCTCCTAAACAGTTTACGAGAATGGATTATATTATGCGTGATGAAATGAACAGCTACTTTGAAGAAAAAGAGACATTATAGGATCCATTGCTGATTCCATATTGTCAGGCTGTGAAATCTAGTAATGCTTTTATTCTTTGTTCAGAGTGGTGTTAGTCTGTTTTATATTGTTTAATTTCAACATGCATGAAGGTATGGACAGCTGTTTTGAAGAAAACAAGAGACATTATGGCAGCCATTGTTGATTTTCCTATTGACTAGTTTTGAAGGCCTGTAATGCCTTCATCGTTCAGTTCTATACTATTTTGTTTTGTATGAATTCATTGCATGTGAAGATATAGACAACTATTTAGAAGAAAGCAAGAGACATTATGGTAGCCACTGTAGATCTCCTGTTGCCTTGCTTTGAAATCTGTGTCACTTACATTGTTTTCTTCTGATCTGCTTTGTTCTGTTCTGTTTAGTTTTATGCTCTTTAAAATAAAAAAAACTACAAGAGAGAACAAAATGACTCTCATGTATATCTAGAACCATAGAAACTGGTTTCTCATTAAACTATACAAAACTATACGAAACTATACTGTTTCTCATTAAACCTGTCAGTGAGGCAGCACCCACAGCTTCTAGCTAGCGTCCAGCCTCCTGTCAGAGCCGACTTCTACCCCAGCCAGCTCTGGCCTCAGCTCACACCTCCAGCTACACCTGCCTCAGCCTCCCTCCTCCTCCCTTCTCCCCTCCACCACTTTCAATTCATCCCGGGAGAGAGCTGTTTCCCGTCTCAGCGCCTGCCCACTTACTCTGTTCACTTCCCTCTCCTCTTCCTCCTTCTCCTCGTCCTCCTCCTCCTGTCCTCTGCTTCCAAGCCAGGGCTCAGGGAGATCTGTCCTGCCCCGGGTAGTCAGGGTTAGACTTCAACGTGTCACACTTTAATGCGGCTCTGTATTGTAGCACTCATCTCCAGCACTGGACCATGAGAATATTCAGGCGGCTGCGTTTCATACCCAGTGTTCGTACAGACACCTCAATGCAAGGGGAGGCTCAGTGTTTTCTGAATGAGCTGACTATAAAAATTAATGAACAAAGTAAAAAGATAATGGAAATGTTTGCTGATCCTCACAAGTTAGTTTCACTGGCTTTTACATACATGCAGGGTGATGTTAAAAAATAGGTGTTATGGGGTATTCACCCTTCCAAAGCCCTACTCACAAGTTCCAGGGTAGCATTTTGTCCTCTACTTTCCTCGTTTCTCTCTCTCTCTCTCTCTCTCTCTCTCTCTCTCTCTCTCTCTCTCTCTCTGTTGTGTGTGTGTGTGTGTGGTCTTTTTCAGACAGAATCTCCCTATGCAGTTCAGGCTGGTCTTGAGTTCACTTTGTATCCCAGGCTGGTCTCAAACTTACAATGAATCTCTTGCCTCAGCTTCCCAAGTGCTTTGATTTTTTTAAAAAATTATTACACAAATGACACACTGCATTTATCCCCTTCCAAGTCCTCTCCCTTGCTTTGAATACACCCATCCCATCCTTCTTGCCACTTTCTGCAGCAGCTCTGGAGTCCTCTTTTTTGAGCGTTGTTGTAGTCAGGGGTTGTGAGAATAACAATTGGAATGAGAACATGGAGTTTGTAATATTATTTTATGATGGTCACCCGAGTTAACACAAAGTGCAGGAAATCTATCCACAACACTGAAGGCATAGAATATTTAGCCAAGGGCCTGAATCCCACAGCAATGTCCCACATGAATTCAGATGAAGACCCAGAACTCATGACAGTACCTCCCAAGAGTCCAACTGGAGGTCTAGAGCCCACAAGAAGGACTCACACCAGTCTCTTTTATGGATCTGTGCTGGGAAGGCCCAAAGGTCATCGGTGGAAGCCAGAACATCTATGCCAGCAGGGTGAAGGAGCTGTGCTGGTAGGTTGAGGGTTCTATACTGGATCTCATTCAAAAAAAGGACCAAGGCTGCCCTGCAAAGTACCACAGCCATCCTCAGTGACACAGAGGTCCTGAGCTCAACAATAAGAACAGTCAAGTGCATGCCAGAAAGCCAGCGTGACAAGTTTCTCCTGGAGATTAAATAGCACACATCTCCCCCCGCCCCCAGAGCCAGGAAGTGATGCTCGATGTAAGGACCAGAGCTTCCCCAAACTAAACCACATCCACCTTCACCGACAAGGTTCCGAGCTCCTCTGATGACAATGGTCAAACTCACACTGGGGAAGCTAGTCATGATGAGCTCCTCCAAGAGAACCAATGGCCCCAAACAGCAACACCCAAAGAAACCCACATTGCCTCACTCGTGTTCTTCACGTCTCTATTTGTGCTGGCAACTTGCCTCAGGTGGACCATCTACACTCAGCACCATGCTGATTTAATTCAGCTGGTGTTAAGTTGACCACCAGTTTTCAATCCATAATGACATATGGTCATGTATCTCCCCCTCCAAAAGACTCCCCCTCACTTCAAACACACTAACCTGTTGTTCTTGGCCCTGTGTCTGCAGTAAATTTCACTGTATTTCCAGTACATGTACACCTTGCTCAGTCTCCCCACCCTAAGCCCCCCAGCCCCTCATCCTTACCAGATTTCTCTCTGTTTCTTGGAGTCATGGCTCCGTAGCTCGGGCCAGCATGAGGGGGAAAGGCCACCGGGGGATGAGCTCCTGTGGTGCCCCCTGTGCTGCATGTGGACGGGCAGTTGGAACCTCGGGGTTTAACCCCAGTGGCACCTTCGAGCCTCTCATTCGCCATCCAGTAACATGCCCCATCCTTCACACCAGAACTTTCTCATTATCTGTAATTACTCTTCAAGACACATGAGATGCTAATAGGAAGAAGTACAATTATCCAGCTTTGCAATAAGAAGCCGTACTTATTGATACTGTGATCAGGAAGTCACTAAATATAGCTGTGGTCCTCTCAGGCCTAGATCCCTGCAGCCACATGACCCAAAAGTGCTGTTTTCTGACACCCTGGCCAGTGAAGGCATGATCCAGTGATCCAGTGAAGGCATCATGTCTACAGGAGTCTCCATCCAGAGTAGGGGGCAGCAATGTCATTGGAGGCAATAAATCAGGACCCGGGACCCAGCAGCAGAGGTTGGGCATCTCTGCAGCAGCTGTGCAGGGCAGGCAGAAGTAGAACAGGGGACAGATGTGTCACCTCCACTGAGGGTGCAGTGATGCCCACCGAGAGTCTCTGCCTACAGCATCCACTCAGCCAGGAGCCAGTGACCCTGAAAACTGTGCCAGCCTTGTTTTCAGTACCCACAGGTACCCTGGATAAACTGAGGCATCACTTCCTGCCAGCCCTGGAGAGACTTTACAGCCGGGCCACCTCAGGAGTCAGGGAGTGAACAGGTCCGAAACACATAGAAGCCCCTGGACTTAGCTCAAGGGCGCTATCTCCCCCACTCCAACAAATTAGTCAATTAATTAATTAAAAGTGCCCTAATTATCTAAAAAATCTGCTTCTCAGGATTTCCAGATGCAAATGCAGCAAATGAACTCAAGAAAATACAGTGGCACAGTGCCAAAGAACCAGGGACCAGGCCAAACAAGTAACAACTTCTCATCTCCAACAAACTGAAGAGGTCAGATCTTTCAAAAGACTCAAAACCCAAAAACTAGCTACACCTGGAAGATACCTCAGAGAGGTAATCATCACCCAAGACTACTAAATACTACCAATAAAGCAAACCACCGTAGGCAACTTGCAAGCATCACCCCAGGAATTAAGTTTTAAAAAAAAAGAGAGAAAAAATTAAATGAGAAGACACTTAAACAAAAGGCAACCCCAGACATCCAGTTCACCAAAGACAAATCCAGGGATCAATGAGGTGGGACAATCTGAAAGCCCCCACCAGCTCTCTCTGAAGTGGAAACAACAAAGCAATTGAATGAGGCTCTGGAAAAAATGAAATCATAAATACTCTCTCAGATAACTACAGAGATGGTGTCTGAAATATACACCATGCTTAGCAATGTAAGAATAGACATAGACCAAAAAAAAAAAAAATGAAGCAAATCATGAAAGTGCAGCATGGGAAATAAATGGAATCCATAATGCAGATTCAAGCTGTTATTCAGGAGACTAAAAACTCCACTGAAAATATTTGAAGCAGAGTAGGCCAATGTGAGGATAGGATCTCAGATACTGAAGACAGGCTTGCAGTTAGTGACCAGGGAAAGGAAGATTTCTCAAAACTAGCAAGGGACCATGAGAAATCAATCCAGCAGCTGCTAGAGGAGACAAAGAAGAATAACTTAAGATTAACTGGAGTCACAGAACAAGTAGGAGATACCACAAATGACATTTAAAAATTGTTCATAGATATCAGGAAAACTTTCCTGGTAGAGAAAAAGAATTTGACATACAAATAAGTGAGGCATTTAGAACTTTAATTAGCAATGATCAAAAAGAATCTACAGCCAGGCATCTCATAGTCAAGATTCCAGAAATTCAACACAAGAATACAATCTTAAAAGCTGTTAAGGAAAAGAAACAAATCACCTATAAAGAAAAGCCCATCAGAATCACAGCTGACTTCTCAGCACAAACTCTTAAGTCAAGGAGGGCTTGGAGTAAAGTACTCCAAGTTCTAATAGAAAACAACTTTCAGCCCAGATTGATTTATTCTGCAAAGCTGTCTTTCAAAATTGATGGAGAAATAAGATACTTCCATGTCAAAGAACATCTGAGGAAATTTATGACTGCCAAACCAGCACTCCAAAATGTTCTAAAGGACATTCTAGAAAGAGATAATAAGGACCATAGTTCCATGAATCCCAACAGAAGGAATCTATCAGGGAAGGCAAACAATTAGAGGGAGGGGGGAAAAGGGAGGAGCCAACAACAGGAAAATAACATGACAAGGATAAGTCAATACATATCAGTTATAACCATCAATGTTAATGGTCTCAATTCACCAGTCAAATGACACAGACTTGCAGAGTGGATCAAGAAGCAAGATCCAACAACATCTGTATACAAGAAACACATTTAATTCATAGGCTGAAAGCAAAGGATGGGAAACAACACTCCATGTCACAGGAGCCTGGAATAAAATCAAGGGTAGCTATTCTTTTTGCACACAAAGTTAATTTCAAACCAACACTGATTAAGAGAAACAAAGACGGTCACTACATCCTCATAAAGGGAACAATCCAAGAGGAAGAGATAACAATTGTAAGTATATATGCAACAAATACTAGTGTACCCAGCTATATAAAGCAATTACTAATGGACATGAAAAATCAAATGAGCCCTAATACAATTGTATTGGGAGACCTCAATACTCCGCTGTCACAAAAAGACAGATCGACTAGACAAAAAATCAATAATGAAATATTAGAACTAAATCAAACTTTTGAACAAATAGACTTAGTAGATGTCCATAGAATATTTCACCCCACAACATCAGAGTATACATTCTTCTCAGCTGCACACAGGACAGTCTCCAAAGTAGACCATATACTGGCTCACAGAACATGCTTAATTAAATACAAAGAAGCAATTATCCCATGCATACTATCAGAACACAGTGCAATGAAGCTGGAAATCCATGCCAAAGGAAACCACAAGAACTTCATCAACACATGGAAATTAAATGGTACCCTACTGAACAACCAATAGGCCACAAGTAAAATTAAATAAGAAACTAGACAGCTTTTACAGTTGAATGATAATGACAATACAACAGACTGGTACTTGTCGGACACAATGAAAGCAGTCTTAAGAGGGAAATTTATAGCAGTAAATACCCATATCAGGAAAACAGAGCAAGCACATATAAACAACTTAATGTTGAACATTAAACTTCTAGAAAAAGAAGAGCAGACTAAAACAAAAGTTCATACAAGAGAGGACTTACAAGGATCAAAGCAAAAATTAACACACTAGAGACTAAAAAAACAATACAAAGAATCAATGAATTGAAGAGTGGGTTCTTTGAAAGAGTAAGTAAAGTTTACAAACCCTTAGCCAACCTTATCTAAAAAAGGGGGGAAAAGACTCAAGTCCATGCAATTAGGAATGAAAAGAGTAAAATCACAGCAGACCTTACAGAAATCCAGAAAATCACACATACCTACTTTGAAAACTTATATTCTAATAAGATGGAAAATACAGAAGAAATGGAAAGATTCCTAGATACATATGTTACCAAAGCTGAGTCCAGAAGATATAAGAATCCTAAATAATCCAGTATCAAGAAATGAAATTAAAGGTGTAATTAAAATCCTGTCAACAAAGAAAAGCCCAGGCCCTGACAGATTCACTATTGAATTCTACAAGAAATTTAGAGAAAACCTAACACCACTACTTCTCAAATTCTTTAATGAAAATTGAATGGGAAGCAGTACTTCCAAATTCACTCCTGAAAGTACATATTACCCTGAATCCAAAATCAGAGAAGGACCTACTAAGAAAGAGAATTACAAGCCAATTCTCCCAATGAACACTGATGCAAAAATTCTCAATAAGACACTGGCAAACAGACTGCAGCAAATAGTCAAGAAGATTGTGCACCATGATCCACTGGGATTCATCCCAGGGGTGCAGCGATGGCTCAAGGCTGTCTCAATGTCCTGATTTGACTCAAAACATTCACCTTTTGTGGTGATTTTTTCACTGTGAGGGGCAGGGAGCCAGAAGTCTCACGGTGTCAGATCTGATGAAGAAGTGGGTTGTGTGTTTTTAGAGCCTGTCTTTTCATTGGATGGCACATGGCAGCAGTATTCACTGTATTTTCGATCAAGCTTCATAAAGACATGGAAGAGGACTTTCAATACCATTTAGAAAGTGACAAGAACAATGAGGTAAATGTGTTTGAAGCAAGGGTAAATATTTTGAGGGGGATTCAGCTGTCATTTGCTCTAATAAAGTTTATTTAAACATTCACCATGTGGAATATTGTGATGACATCGCATATTGGCCTGCTATTTTAAGTTTGTCATAAATTGACTCACATTTTACCTGTCTTGCAATTGTGGACTTTGCATTATAGTTTTTTTTCTAAATGGTATTTTTAAAAAAAGTATCTGAGAAGTGCAAATTAGGCATATTGCACATTGTCAGACTGAGTAAAACTAAACTGACCACAGGAAAACCGAGCCTCTCTTGAGTCATTGTTGAAAATGTAAAGTGATACAACTATTTTAGGAAAAATATTTATGCCTCTCATAAAATTTTTAAAAGTACACCTTTCCTAAGTGTATTTACACAACAGGCTTGTACAAGAACATTCATAGCAGCTTTATTCATAATCGCTAAAAACTAGAAAGACTAGAAAATGCATAAAAAAACTGATGTTGTCACATATTGGGACATTATTCACCAATAAAGAGGAATGGATTACTGAGGAGAAGAGCAATAGGGGAAAAGGAAAGACTGCATGGAAGCAGATGCTACAAAAGCGGGGTGCCATGTGGCTCCATTTACTTGAAGCTGTACAATAGACAGACCTACCACTCGTGGAAAAAAATCAGAGAGGTGGGGTGGGTTGGGGATGAAGAAGGAAAGCCAGAAAGTTTTTTAGGATGGAGATAACATTCTGTATTTTTGTTAGGAGTTTGATTTACACACATATGTGTAGCCGTTTTGCCAAACTAAGTCCTATATTAGGAAAAAACTATAAACAAATATGGAATCCTCATTAATGATTTCCACGCTAAGAATTTGAGGGAAATACTATATCATCTGTAGCTGATCATGAAATACATTAAAATTAAGATGGATTGATGGTTCGGTCAAGGGGTGGAGAGAAGACTGTATCTATACCACAGCAAGTGTAATATAATAAAACACTAACAGCAGAGTCTAGATGGCTTTATGGGTGTTCACTGTAAAATGCTTTCTACTTGGCGGTATATTGAAAATTCTCATAATAAAAGACTGAATAGGAAATAACCAGAACACAGGACAACATACTGCGCATACGGGTGCTGCTCAAAAACATGTGGCCCGGCTCACAGTGGCCATGGTCAGTCCCCAGCCATGCCTGCCGTGGACCCTTCCTTCTCTGGATGTCTCTACAGGTGCAAAAGGACAGTATCCCAGCTCTATTTACAGCTATAAGTGAGTGAAGATTCTGTGGTTTAGGGTTATATTTATCTACTTTTCATGTCAAAAATTCATACATTTCCTCCAATTTGTCTCAATTCCAAGCTTTTCTGCAACAAAGCAGAACGGTGGCCTAAGATTGAAAATGAGCACTATTCTTGTTCAAAAATGCCATTCTTTAGGCAAAGAGGGGCGTTCAGCCCCTGGAACTCTTGGTCACTGTAAGAGCAGGGTGGAAAAAACTCAAAGTCGACAATTACGAAACTTCGTGAGTTTCCACAGGGCTGCTACCTCCCTGCTCCCCATGGACTGCTGAGGTCCAGTAGGAAAGGGAGGCTGCCTTTATAAAATTCAATCTAGTGACAACCCAAATCAATAATGATTTGGGCCAAAATATTTTCCTGACAAATGAATAACTGCCACTCATAAGATTTGAAGAACAGGCTTTAATGGGAACAAATTGAGAAATCTAGGAACAGCAGAGCAAGCAACAGAAAACAAATTAGAGTAGGAGATTTGGAACACAGACTGAATAAGCAAAGTAAAAATAAAGTTTTTTTCAGCAGCAATTACTGTCTTGGCCAAGGAAAAAAATGCCCCTAAAAACAAATATTCACCAGTCTGCCAGATTTTAAATAGCTATTAGCGTAGATTAAATCTGTGGAAGAAAAATATCATATGACCTTTCAACTAGCTATGGTATCCAAAACTTCAATGCCATAAAATACAGAAACCATTCTAATTAGACAAATATAATTCCTATTTATTGGAGCTCTAATTCAAATAAATGCAAGCTTCTGGTCTACGAACTATAGTATTAAAATTAATAAATAGCTGTTAGGAAGAAAACCCCACAAAGTTAGCTTTATGTCGGGTATCACATCTAAGCATCAGATCTTTGGTTGCTTTTTTTCTTATAACGTGTGCATTGGGGGAGGTAGCAGGGAGCTGCTGCGTGTGAGCTGAAGCCTGCCACAGCGATCCCTGTCTAACTGTGCAGCGGTGGGTCTTTGCTTGGAACCTGGTGGAACTATACCCAGAGACCCGAAGAAACTGGGGAGCTTTGGTGTGAGCTGAAATTCTGCCCAGTATACTCCATATACCATTCAGCCTTACTTCACCACTCAGAACCAGAGAGGACCCTGCCCGGTGACCTCAAGCAGCTGCAGTACTTCGGTGAGCCATGTGGGGAGTACTGAAGGTCCACCCAGTATGTACTCCCAATCCGAGGAATCTCTAAGTGCCACTAGGGACCTGAGGAATACAGGAAAATGACAAAACAAAAGAGCAAAATGCAATCTCAAACCTCCAGCCCAACCCAAACAAGCCTAAGAGATATGGACCTAGAAGAAAATGTAACCCATACACCTGAAACTGGTAGCAACTGACGTACAGAAGCAACTCCATGAATCTACGCAGGAACTCAAATCAGAAATAATCTCCCAGGTTAAAGAAGAAATGATACACATAATAAAAGAAATGCTGGACACATCTAAAGAAGACCTAGTTTAAAAAAAATCGAGGAGCACTGCAAAGATGGAAACCCTGCATGAACAATATAAGAAAGCAACAGAATACATGAAACAGATACAAGGAAACATCCAGGAAATCAAAAATACCATCAAAAGCTGTCAAAACCGCATGAATGAATGTGAGGATAGACTTTCAGACCTAGAAGACAAGACTGCAGCTAGTGGACAAGAAAGGAAAGAACTGTTAAAAATAACAAGGAACCAGGAAATAACCACATGTACATTGGGGTAGTATTTATTAACTACCTAAGGGGTATCTACTTTTTGAAAAGCTAGTGATAATACATTTAAAAGTTTTTGAAAAATGAATAAGCCAAACCCCTGTGGCTATACTAAATGAAGACAAATTACAGATACTGTAGTTTTTTTAAAAATAGAAAGCAGTACAGAGGTTCCTGCAAAGAACACCAGTGTGAGTGACCGTGTTTGGTCTTGATAGCTACCATTTGGCAAAACCAGAAGGACCTCGTCGGGCAGTGTGATGAACAAATGCACCACACCGGCCAGGCTCACGTCTGATGCAGTGGAACAGATTCTAACAGACTTGCACCAGGACACGTCCATTTATTTTTCATGGGCTTTGAAAACTGATCTTTAAAGTGCTCTCTTGTGAGTGTCTCTTGTGCCCAACAAATCTCTGAGAGCACTTTGATTTTCTTTGAATCCAGGACAGATCTATCCATTGTGGCTATGCCTCCTGGTTGACACAATGAAGAGATGGAAAAGAAGCCAAGCTTCTGATTAAATTAGTGTGCCAGAATAATAAATTATGGAAGATCTCTTGCAAAACCACAATAGATAATGAGATTTTTCTAGGACAGCTTAAAAAAAACAAAAAACAAGAGGGACCAGTTGTAACCATCCATGGCACAAATTAATTGCTGTAGCGTTTCTTCCAAAGCTGTCCCCTCCCTCAGCTAGAAGCATTTATTTATCTTTCCTGGATCCCTCCCTGTCCCATTGCATCCATCCTGGTCATCATCTCCTTCATTTGGGTCATCTCCTCTGTGCTGCACACTGCTGCAAACACCCGCATCCTTAGAAATGACCTGTAAAACCTTGCAGCCAATTGGAATTGGGAAGGGAGAGTGCCCGGATGGGGGCAAAAGTAAACCACTGCTAAGGTTCCCTGTGTCCTTTATGCACCAAGAAAGTCAGTGTCCTCCTGGGGTGGGTGGAGACAGGGTTGCTTCTGAACTTCTACCACATTTCCCCATAAATGTTAGTCAACATTAGTCATTCAACTTGGAAATCACACTCACAGACTGGAGGGAGGACCCTGAACTCACCAAGAGAAGCTAAGGAAAAGATCGCAATGACAACTGCTTTGCACTGTTTTGGGGCCAGCACAGACAAAGAACCCAGTATGAAGTGTTTCTCATTTCTCATTTCATGCCTGACTGAGAAGCAAAGCTTTCCTTTCTTCCAAAATTTCACTGCAATGAAATACCAAAACCTAAAACATGGATGCCTGATTCGAGAGGGTTAGTCTATGCTCATTTTTCTTTTCTGAAATATTTTGACAGGCTCAGGGTTCACACAAACATCAAGGACAAGTTCAACTTCACAGTGTGGGCAGCAATTAAAGGAAAGTAAAACCATGCCAGTCATGATGGAAAATGACCCCCTTTCCCACTGGAAAGCTAGCACAAGTGCAGGATGCATGAAATTTGCTTGCCAGCATTTATATAAAACTGATAGCGAGGGATGGAGATTTAGCTCAGTGGCATAAGCACCTGCCTTGCAAGTGCGTGATTGTGAGTTCGATCCCCAGTACCAAAAAAAAAAAAAAAGTTAAAAAAATAGAAAGTTGCAAGAAGCCCTGCTGTAGGTAGGTCAGCATTTTGAACTACCCAGTTTTCCCCCAGCTCCTGCTGGAAGAGCCAAGAGAGATGGTCGTGTTCATATTAAGTACATTTGTCCCCTGCCAGTGGCTAGTTGGACCAGGGTGAACAAAGCCAGAAACTGGACCAGAAGAATAAAATTCCCTTTCCCAGAAATTTGGAATTGGGAAGCTGGGAAGCTGGATCAGATACACCCTGATTCATTCACTAATTGAAGTGTGATCTGTAGACTGGCAGCACGCATGTCAGCCGGGAACTTTTAAACATGTTGACTCACCACGCCTGGCACACTGAGCCATTATTTTAATTTGAAGAAGGACCCCCACTCCATGCTTCTGTGGACATTAAAGTTTGAGGCCATGAATTCAGAAAGCTGTGGACAGGGTGGAGGATTGATTTTTTTTTTTTTTTTTTTTGTACTGGGGATAGAATTCGTGACCTAGTGCTTGGCAAGTAGGCACTTATGCCACTGAGCTAAATCCCTGACCTGGGTGGAGGATATTTGAAATGAAAGGTTATAGAAAGTTTGAGGTAGGTTGGTTTCTAGACACAATGGAGCATGGGTGAGCCAAAGTCACAGGAAAACAAAATTCATGGAAATGTCTCTGTGCTAGGAGACAAGAGGGGAGGAACAGACCCTCAGAGACAGGAAGCCCTACGAAAAGGGACCGAGAAGACCCAGCCTCTCGGGCTCCTGCTAACCTGCTGGGCCCAGATTTCACTGCATGTCTTGGACAGTTGCCAGATAAACTGTGGTCACTCAGGGCAGTTAGCTCTAGTGGGTTTGGGGGTTCTTCTAGGACATTTCCATATCATGTAATTTCCACCAAAACTTTAAAAAGTCTGGAACAGTCAGTGTAAAAGAGGAAATAAATTGCTTAAAAATTTTCCAAAGATTTGGACTGCATTTAGAGTCTGAGGCTCAGTTTGGGCTCCTCACTGGCCAAAGGATGCTGCTGCCTTGGAGCTAGATCTCCAAAGAAGCCCTGGCCTAATCTGATACACATCCGGAAGGTACGGAAGAATGGGCAATGGAAGGGAATACTCTGGAAACATGCTTTGAAACAAGCGGGCGCTATTTTAAATATTTGAAGAAATACCTAGAGCTGGCCTAGCCCAGCATAGAAAGAATTTCCTTACTACTGTGTGGCACCTCAGCTGCCTTTTGACGTACCAAGCTCCCTGTGCCTGCAAGGGGAATTGGAAGCTAGAACCAAAGGACCCTCTTCCTTGGTGACTGCTGTGCTCATGAGGGTGGTCTTAGGCACAGTCGTCTCTCAGGTTCCTGCATGGCTGGGCCAATGTCATGTCCAGATTTCTCGGCTGCCTTCTTCTCTGAGAAATTGGTCAATTTTTACAAGTCTTTGAACAAGAAGATGCTAACAACTATGGGGGAATAAAAAGTCACTCAGAGCCTGAGACAAATGGAAAGAAATATATGATTCTAGAATTAAAAATGATATAATAACAAGGCTGGCTCTGAGATGCATAATATAGTAGAAGACTTTACAAGTTTGAGGCTGAGAACCTTGAAGCCAGATTGTGCAAGCTTCTGCTTCTTGCCATTTGCAATCTTGATTTTTTCTCTTGTGATTCCGTAAAAAGTCATCCCCATTATGCCATGAATTCAGGAAGTACAGACAGTTTCAGTATAATTTCCAACTCAAGGCAAGCGTACACACTGCTCTGTCAATCTGTTTGCTTAATCATTTAGCAAACGCAGAAAAGTTCCCACCAGGATTTGAAAAGGCAGCCTTGAAAACTGAACAATAAAGGGGAAATGTCCAAAATGCACTGTCAAAGGTCAGCTTCAATTCACCAAGAGAACACAGATTAAGGAAAATCAAAGCACCATGATATGGCCACTTTTTCATAATTTTAAAAACCCCTTTTTATCATCCCCAACCAAGTAAATTCTTATGAAGTTCCAAATGCTATTTTTTAATTGAGTCATTTTATCCCTTGGGCGTACTCAGCCCTTCTTTCGTAGGGCTCCCGTTATCGTCTTCTTTTCATGGTTCCCGCAGTGTTCGTCCCCTGCCCTTCCTCGGGCTTTTTGATCTGTGGAGGAAATTTCCAGGTCGCAGGAGTATTTTTGTCCTGTTTGTGCTCCACAGCTCCGCGGACTGAACACGTCAAACCCGACCCAGTGAACTCAAGGAATGTAAATGATTCTGTTTTGGAACCCATGAACTGCTCAACAGCATACAAGGACAATTCAGTTGTGTTCCTTTTGCTCTTCTTGTGAAATATATCACATAACAAAGTGAAACTAAATGTATACGGGTGGTCTGCAAGAAACAGTAATACCACCCACGTGGCCCCCACTGAGATTAGGGCACCGCCCACCGCAGCGTGGATGGAGCCCTGCGGTACCTGCCCGTACGTACCCTGAAGATTCCCCTTCCCACACCAAAGACAGAAGCCACCCTTGGGAAGGGTCTGCCCATGAGGTCCCTGCCTCGCATTATCATTTCACCAGCTACATCTGTATCATAAATAATATTTTTAATTCTGTTTATAAACTTTATACAAGAAAACTGCTTGGAGTACAAAAGTTGCTTTCTTTCCTGTTTTAAACAGATTAAACCTTTTATCAGATTAACTCATTTGCATGTGCATAGCCCTAATTTACTTATTTTAAAATTGCTATGCAGGTTCAGCATTAAAATAGGTCGCCAGATTTATTAGTGAAGTCACCGCTAGTAACCAGGGGCGAGGTTCCCAGGTTTCCGCCCTATGAACCCTGTGTTTACACACGGAGATAAACAACCCTGAGGACTCCTGACCGTGCTCAGCTGTACCCACGCTCCCACCGCAGCATATAACCACATAGACAGTCCATGTTCTTGCTGAAGCTTAGATTTGACTAACTTTAAAATTTTGTCAATGGCTGGGAATGAAATGGTATCGCTCTGTGGTCTCATTTTGTGTTGTCCTGATCACAACTGCATATTCATTGTTTGTCTATATTCACCATGGAAAGATGACCACTCATTTGGGATTTGTGTTTACTCTTCTATCATTTTTCTACTGCATTGTTTCTTTCTTACTCACCACTGGAAGTGTTTATTTTATTCATTTATGTTTTTGGTACCGGGGATTGAACTGAGGACCTCGTGCTTACCAAGCAGGCACTTTTGCCGCTGAGCTAAACCCCCGGTCCTGGAAGTCTTTATTTTACATTTATATTTTTCTTTGTTGTTTATTCAAATTTTCTTTTAAAAACTTAAATTATATATTTTTATCTTCCTTGTGGCAAGTCTTTAGGTGCACGAGTTCTTGGCTTTTAATAACTTACTGATATTTTCATTTTCTTCCTTACCCTGAAGTTAGTAAAATGTGCTCCAACAAATTCTTCTCAAAGGCTTAAAGTTTACCTTCTAAATCTAAATTGAAATTAGGTTTATGGGCTGTGTAAAGAATGTTTCCTCCTTTTCTGAATGGATAATCAATCTCAGCTGCATTTACCAATAAGGCACCCTTCTCACACAGAATCACATTCTCTCCTCACCTTTCAAGTTCTCTAGGTCTTTATTTATTTACTTGTCTGTCCTGCAATAGTATCGCACTTTGCAGTTACTACTGCTTTATAATAATTTCCAAAATCTGATAAATCAAGTCCTTCTACTTAGTTCTTCACAAGAAACTTTCAGTTGTTCATATTCTTTTGTACTTGCCACATAGTGGCTCTTTCAGTTGTTTTTCATTTTTTATTTTAATGATTCTATTTAGGATCATTTTACTTCTATTTGAAAAAAAAATTTCAGTATTTGTATTGGTACAGATGTTCCACTGTTTTTTAGGTTTTTGTTCTCTAAGGTCTTTGTTTTAACTTCACTTTTGAACATTTTTGTCAAATGTAGAATTCTAAGTCTTTCAATATCTTAAACGTATTTCTAATTTGCTCTAGATTTCATCATTTCCATCAATCAGTCATCTCTTATCATTATACATTTTAAAAAGTAATGTTTCTTATTTCTGACTGCTTTTATTTTTTCCTTATTTGTTTTTATTGTTTGATTTTATAGCATTTCTTAAACTTAGTATATTATTTTTCACTATATAGTATTCCTACAACTTATCACTTTAAATACTGCCTCTACTCCATTGTTTTGCTTCCTTTAAAATTAAAATATATTTGAAGAAATTAAAATATATATTTGTCATATATTGCTTTTTTCTGTATTTTCCATCCTTTTTCTTATGTCTCAATGTATTTTCTAATGATCTAGTTTTTAGTTCAATAATTCTTTCTTCAGCTGTGTTTAGTCTGCTGTTACCAATTTGCTAAATTCTTAATTTTAGTTATGTATTTTGCAGTCTATTATTTTTAAAGAGTCAAAAAATTTTATTTCTGGTACTGGGGATTAAACCCAAGAGCCCTTTTTTATTTTTGAGATAGGTTCTCAAAAAGCCACTAAAGTACTCAGCCTAAACTCAAACTTAGGAAATTCTTGCCTCCCTCTCCCAGAGTGCTAACTGAAGTTCTTCCCCACTCTTTAAATATGTCAACATACTTTAAAGACCGTGTCTGATAAGTTTGGTAACCGGGTCTCTCTATCTACTTCTCTGACCTGTGCTCAATTTTCTTCCTCTTGTTTTTAATCCCGTTTTACCTGGTAATTTTTATCCTCCTGCTGATTTGTTTTATCCTCTTGCTTTGCCTGGTAATTTTTAATTGGATGCCAGATGTTGTATATAAAAATTTGGAGAAGTACTCAGAGATTCTGAATGGCATTATGTTCCTCTAGGAAGGATTCACTTTTGTTGGTAGCAAAATTAAATTGAAGCCAGATCAACTTAATTCTCTTTTGGTATGTGTTGATTTGAATGCATGTCTTGTTATGAGGACAAGACTCTGTCCACACAGCTTGCTTAGATCTTGCTTTGCTCTTCAAAGATCTTATGTGAACCCTTGGATTAGCTGTCAGGGCTACTCGTCTTCTGTGGGAAATAAATTCTAAATGTCTCCTGGCCTGTTAGTGCAGTCCTCTACACACTCTTTCCACCTGCTATTTACGAACTGCCAAACGCTTAAGGAGAAAAGCAGTCCAGGTTCACCTCTGCGTTCTCAGTTCTTTCTCACCAAGATCTTTGCCCTGCGGGTCCTCACTCCCTCACAGCTATCTGATCTCTTCAAGTGGACTTTGTATTTTATCCAACTTTTCTAATTATTCTCAGCAGGAAGTTTTCTGATAAATGTACTCACTTAGCCAGGCCTTCCTATATGGATTTTAGAAGCAGTTTACCAATTTTTTTAAGTGAGATTTTTAAAAAAACTAAGTCTGTGTCTCTAGAAAGAATTGACAATGTTATAGAATTAAGATTTCCTATTCATGAACATAGTATATTTTTTTTAGGTCACCTTTAATGTCTATTTTTAGTGTTGTTTTTTTTTTTTGTAATGGGCTTGGATACATGATAGGTTTATGTGTGGCTACTTCACATTTATGTTACTATTCTAATTGATACAGTTTCACTACATCTAGTCAGTATTAGTGAAATATAATGATTTTGTGCTGCTTCTTATCATTTACAATTCTTTTGCATTTTCTGTAGACAACCATATCATCTGAAAATGATGAGAATGTAGTTTATTTTTATCTTTCAGTACTTTAAATATCTACAGGACGAACTTCTGGGAAAACAGTCGTAGCCTCCTTGCTTGACACAGTAGGAAGCCAAGCCAACCAACCGCGGGAACAGCCCGTGGCGTGGCTGCAGAAACCCCACTGAGCTCCGCCCAGCACGGAGCCTGCTTCTGGTGCTGGGGCTAGAGCTCCACATCAAACAGCACAGAGGAGGCTTCCTGATTCAGGACTTAACGAAGAAAGTGAAAGAAACAGCAAAACAGAAAATCGTGCCTGTCATAGCTACTTAATTTTGCTAGTTTTCATTGTGCCCAGCTTTTTTTGATTTTCTTGGGATTGTGTATGTTTGTTTTAAGGATTTAGTAAGTGGTGCTGTGATCAATGGTCATACAGTAAAATTTACTCACATGAAAAGAGAATTAGCCAGAAATCAAGGCTAATATGTAGACCCAGAACCATGTGGATTCAAAAGAATTAAGGGCACCAAGAGTCCTTAAGTGTCCAAGGGAGGAGTGAAAGCTCATGTCACATGGAAGAAGTGACATCTTGTCAAGCAGAATTTCATTGGGCAATGTGTGTAATAAGACCACAAAAGTTGGGAAAGAAAGATACTTAGTGAAATGAAAATAAAATATCTTAAATGAAAATGGTCTAAACTTAGATTTGTAAGTAAAGGAGAACTTTACTTAAGTAAAGCTGGGCAGCTTAGCGGAATAGGCACCTTCCTGGCAAGTGTGAGGTCATGAGCTGAATTCCTGATACCAAGAGAAAGAAAGAAAGAAAACATTTCTGGTGAAGATTTGAAGCTGCAAGAAAGGATGACAGCTATTCCATTGCCTTGCTGACTAAAGAACACAGTGTGTTTTTTGTTTAATCTGATAGGGAACAATCCAGGCAGCCAAGCCAAGGACTTAAAATGCTCTCAGTTTCTAAGGTGTCATTCACTGAAAAGCTCAAAGGAAACAGTTTCCGGCTCAGAGACAATAGTATGTTATCTGTTATGTGGTCTCGTCATTTAGTTATCACTAAAAATCTAAAAGAGATGCTGAAATACAAAATGTAACCCAAACTGTTAACGACTGAAAAATGCTCACTTTGGGGGTAAAGAGAATTTCACATTTAAGGAAAGAGAAGCTAGGGGAAATATAGCTCCTTTTCTTCTGAGGTCTGTTCACTCATCAGGAAAGATGGATCTTATGATCCTCTGGATGTCAATTACAGATTAAAATGAAACTACCAAAAAGTCAAAACTAGCTGAGGGAAAGGTGTCACACTGAATAACTGACTAGCATCCACAAATCTCAATTCATCCTAGGTTATCACCAAGCCTTTCCCAAAATTTTTATAATGTATCCACTTGGAAACCTATGATTCAATTCTGTTTTATTTGGGTTTCTAGTATGACCAAAGTCCCAAAAGTGAAGAGAAATGAAAGATAAAGATAAGCAAAGGGTCAAGTTAATATGTAAATTGAAAAATCCCAAGCTCCAAAAATGACCCAGAATTTCTGTATTAGGTAGGTTGTGTTATTTATAGTAACAATGCTTTGGCTGTAAGGAAAATATTTAATTAGAATATTATGTGAAATTTCATTTCATAAAGTTATAGTTTCCAAGTTTTAAAAAACTGAGTTACATAACAAGTTTGGCAAATCATGTTGGTTCAACCCTACCACCCCGTTGGCCTATAAAGAATGACTGAACCAAGTATACAATAAAATGTTGATGCTTTATACTGATTTTATTTAAATAATTAGGTGAAACTGATTGTTACCCACCAGCACAATAAATCAGGCATTTAATTATACTCTCAGATTTAAAATAAGTGAAACTTCTGTGCAAACACACAAAGGAAAACATACCACGCACACTGCGAGTGCTGAGATGGAAAGGGTGGTTGTGATTAAGAAACACTGAAAGTTTAGGGAAATAATTTTAAAATTAAATATGTTCATTTGAGGATTTTTAAAATATGAAAATGAGTAATCTAATTTTGAAGAAATCAGGCTGTAAGTTAATATACCTTTCACCAATTTATCACAATTCTTTCTACAAAATTATGAGCATGGATCACACCAATGGTAAATCAAATGGCTGCAAGGTGAGGCTTTTTGTTTTGTTTTTACCAGGAATTGAACTCAGGACCTTGTGCTTTCCAGGTAGGTGCTGTGCCACCAAGGTATATCCCCAGCCCTGTGCAAGGTGTTTTAACAGTAACTATGATATTCCAAACAGCTTTTGAGACTGAGCTAAAAGTTCTCTTAATCCAGATGAAATAAGTTAATTTATCATTGACTGAAACATCCACAAGCCTCAAGTCTGCTCTGCCCCCAGATTTCTCTTCTGAGGCTGCAGTGAAAAACCAGAACTCTATCCAGAGCCCTGAAGACGAGCAGGGCATGCAGCGAGCTGTCCAGGTCCGTGACCCGTGGTCCTCCGATGGTCCTCAGTGGCGAGCCTGCATGGGCAGGCTTGGGAGAGGGAAGAAGAACAGCTGCACGTCTGTCTCCGGCCACTGAGGAGGTGATCAGCCACAGAGACTGTGGGACCAAACTGCAGAATTCCTCTAGTCTTGAAAGCAAAGATGCTGTCCACTGGCGGCTTGTTCCTGACCTTCCTTCTGATTCTGGCTGCTGGAGAGTCAGCTCCATTTGGTGCAGTGGTGCTGGGGCTATGTCTGCATCAAGGGTCAGCTGACTGGGGAGGCTGGGGTTCCTGGGGCTCCTGCACCTCCATGGCGAGTGGCTTTGCCACATAGGAGGGGAGGTGAAAGCTTCGCGCCGTGACCTGGGGACCAGGTTCCTTGTCACTGGACAGTGGGACCCAACGGCCTTGCTCTGTGCCCATTCCGCATACACAGAGCTCCTGTGTCCGCCAAGCTGGCTGCCCTGATCCTGCAGAAACAGAATTGTCAGCGCTCACATTATTCACGAAGTCTGGCAAGAGACCCGGACCACAGTGGCTGCAGCACAAGTCTAAAGTAAGAAACAAAAGGAACTCATTCCCAAAGTATTCAGAAGCCAGTTTTTAAAAATCGAAATGGTCTTGTTTGGCTGTGATGATTTAAAGAACTCTGCTACCTGACATTGCTCTAGAGCTTTCTCTGTGCCCGTTTGGCTTCCCCACCTGGACATTAGTGACTCTGAAACAAGCTCTGGTTTTAACACCATGACATTCCTTTCTCCCAGCAGGGTCCCCTGCCCTGGCTGGAGCTCTGCACTTGACCTGTGCTGGTTTACATCAGGTCAGCAAAGTTGGCCCTGCAGATCTACTGGACCTGTTTCTATGGCTTTCCAGGTACAAGAGGGGACCAGCACAGAACCACAACTGACCTTTATCTTCTTCATTCCATCTCCTGACCCGATATCTAGGGGCACTTTCCCCTAGGTATTTACAAGGCAGCTGGACATTATCAGGGATGTGTCACTCATACTGGGAGACAGAGGCATGGCCCTCAGAAAATGGATCTGAGGGAGCAAAAAAGCACTATGCCTAAGCCGGGCATGGTGGTGCACTCCAGTAATCCCAGCTCTGGGGAGACTGAGGGAGGAGGGTCCCAGGTCCACAGGCAGCCTGCATTAACATACCAAATTCAAGGCAGTCTGGATTACACAATGAGACCCTGTCTCCAAAAAGCACACATTCTAATGGGTCCCTGAGAAGCAGGCTAACAAAAACAAGTTATTAGTAGTTTTTCTGAGTGGAACCACTCTCCTGTCAAATCATTGTCCTACTGATAGACTTGCAAAGTTACATGTACCTCTATTAAAAGTAAATTTATTAAGAAAAAATAATGTGCTTTTAGCTGCTCAAGGAAAAGTACAAGATATTGTGTGACTTTCTAGTAGTGCCATTAACAATAACAAAAACCCCAGCAACATCTGAAAATACTAAATTATTTAATTATTCAGGCAAGAGTAATGGTATATCCTGCACATACCATTTATATTTATATGAATAAAACTCTTATTACTTATTAGAGCTTTCATGTTCAGTTTTTAAAAGTACCTTAATATCCAGGCTTTGATCAAGTTAGGCAATAAAGTTGTAATGAATTAATTATTTGGGGATATATGGCAGTATATATATAAGAGTAGAATTTAGAATGAGTTTTCCAGAATAAGCCTATGTTCTCTATAAAGAAATCTGAAAAAACATATATGGTAATAAGCATAAAGGAAAATATCAGAAAATATAAGAAAACCTGCTATTTTATTAGCTTCTTTCATTACCAAAAATGGAGAAACTTTTTATTGGTTTAAAGATTCTCTACACCTTTCCAAAGGATTATGACAAAAGTTGTCCAAAATATCCTCTGGTTATAAAAACAATGATATCAGAGGCCCAAGCCCAGGACAGTCATCATAATACAACTCTTGGCAAAAGTCTTCTATCAAAAGAGTATTTAACTTTATTTCTACTTGAAGCAGATTGAGCTCCCAAACTGGCTGTGCACCTGGTTGATTCTACGTTTCCTCATTGACCTGACTTCACAGCCAGCCAGAGATCTGGCTGACATCCAGCCTCTGGTAAGACTTGAAACTCGGACATACCCTGGACAGCCCCAGATCAACCTATATCCACAGGAACACTTCCCACTAGAGCATGGGACACGCTTTCTTGGAGCCATTTATAAATTCTACTTATAGAATTATATCTATATAAGTCCCAACCCCCCGAAAGACCTTAAAACTCTACCTAATCAAAAATAAGGAGTCACTGTGTACTTGCTCAAAAACACCTAGGAGACTCTGTACTATTAGAGTTTCAAGTGAATGTGGTGTTAGGATTTAGATTTGAAATGTCCCCACAAGTCCTATTTGTTCCGAAGTGGGCTTCTGGAAGATGATGAGATCATGTGGGTTCTACGTTCATTGGTGGTTGGCCCACTGATGAGTCCGAGCTACTGGTTCGGGGGTGGAGACTGGCTGGAGGAGGTGGCT
The DNA here is from genome assembly GCA_004027455.1 of Hydrochoerus hydrochaeris. Lineage (NCBI taxonomy): Eukaryota > Metazoa > Chordata > Mammalia > Rodentia > Hydrochaeridae > Hydrochoerus > Hydrochoerus hydrochaeris. The sequence goes on from PVLA01006527.1 coordinate 117,406, forward strand.
TGTTACTGGGGTCATGACCTGGAAGAGTATATTCTTGCCCCTGGGCACCTCCCTTTTTTCAGCTCTCTTTGCTTTCTGGCTCTCATGAGGTAAATAGCTTTTTCCCACCATGCCATTTCTATCTTGGTGTCAGCCAACCATGAACTGAATCCTCTGAAACCATGAACCAAAATAAACCTTGATATCTCTACACTATGGGTGTCATATATTTTGTCCCAGTAACAAGAAAGTAACTTTATACATGCTATCCTTATATAATACAGAAATGTAGTACAAACCTGTTTCTCTAAAGCTCCATGGCATTTTAGTACAGCCCAAGTGCTCATATGCTTATATAATTTTGTTGTTTTTGTGGTGAGATGAAAATTTTCACTGGAAAACACTCAAGATCCAGGTAAAAATAATCACTTACCAGGTTCCAGAGAAGAAAACTGGCCAACATCTGCCATTTGGCCATTCTTGCCAGACACAGGCTGACTCATATTCCTGAAATTTTGATCTTCCCTTAGTACCACAAACTGCAGAGCAGGGAGAGAAGATATTGTTATAATTCACAATCATCTCAATATGCATTAATTATAATCTATGGCTATGTTCATTCCATGGAAGATGGAAGCTGAAAAAAAGCTCTGTCAAATTTATCTCTCTAGCTAATGAAAGATTCCATTTTAAATTAGAAATGTTAAGTTACTTTCTACTGAAGCAATTAGGAGAGGGGTCCGGCCTGGGGATTGTACTCAGGGACTTCCCGATGAGCCACACCCCTGATCCTCTTTTCATTTTGAGAACAGGTTTCACTAAAATGGTAAGTTGCCCCAGCTAAGGCTCAAATTTGCCATCCTCCTGCCTCCCAGAGTGCTGGGATTACAGGCATGTACCACCATGCCTGGCTACTACCAGTATTTTTCACTGAAGAATCTAATTCTAGACTCCTAGCCCTTGGGATCCCTGGGTGCTACCATTTTACTATAAGTAGTACAAGAATCCATTGAGTATTTTGTGCCCTGCCCATTGGCCTGACGAATACATATGCTGCAACTTTAAACACATGCAGGCACTCACACAAATACATATAATTCATTTAAATAGATTACCAATTGCTGAGTGGTTTGAGTTGCAAGTAAATACTAATAACCGATATTCTCTCATGGCTTGACAGCATCAGAACAGAAAATTCTCAGAGGATGGCCTGGAGAACATCTCTCATTAGCCAGCAACATGACTGCTTTGCTCATTTACACTGCCAGAGACCAGATACTAATGCGGCACTAGTGGTGCAGGCCGGGGAGACTCCCTGCCTGCTCAGATTAGGTATTAAAACTAGCCAGCGATAAAAGGCAAGAGGAGAAGTGATCCATGCTCTAGGACAGGCCCTCCTGGTCAATCAGTAACCCAGGCAGGACTTCCCAGAGGTGGATGGACAAGCTCCTCTGGCTCCACTGCAGTTCAGTACCAACATGGAGAAAGCGATTAGGGAGAAAACCCAAACCCTTACCCGCTGCTTGTCACTTGGAAGGGACAGGGAGGGATAACCATGGATCCAGTCAGGAGAGGGAGGGCCGGGGTGGTAGTAAGCAGATGAGGCTCATGATCACATTGGCCTTTTCTTCTCTCCCACAGTGCTCAGCGCCCTTCGTCTTTTCTCGTTAAGGGCTGCTCTGCAGCAGCACAGTGCAAACCCGGCACAGGACCTGCTGGTTCAGGCTGCAGGCCCACTACTCCTGGCTTAAATAAAACTCCAACCCTCTGCACTGCCAATTTTCCGGCCACAGGCCTCTGCTGGGAGAACATAAGCTGCAGGATTCTGGGCTGGCACAGGGAAGGCAGCTGACGGAACCAGATTTGTTTCTGCTGCATGCAACTCCCTCCACCGTTTTGGGAGCTCCCCTTGCCCCGCCCGCCCTGTCACTGGCATCTGCAGCAGCAGCTGGTGAGAAGACAGGCTGCTCTTGCAACAGCAAGTGCTTCTGACTTTAAGACACACACAGGCTGTGTTTCTTTCTTCCCCACCATTTAAATGAGATGGATTAAACCTGGAACCCAAAACCAAAAAGCAATCCCATGCGGACTGTTAAGTGCAATGTGGGTGATTTAGAAATCCAGCCACGAGGCCTCAAAGACTGGGCACATTCAGTAGCTCAGTCCTCCTAGGAACGCACACTTAGAGAGCTTATGGAGACCGAAGCCATCTTAGAGGCTTCTAATTTGAGTCCCTAGTACTCGAGAAGATGCGGAGGTCATGTGGAATGATCAGTTCCACAGCTGGAACTTGCAGTTCTTACACACATGCTCAGTTAAAATTATGTGTAAACACTGAACGCCTACGGCAGCCGGGGACAGATGAGCTCCAGAAGCCACGGGAGAGCAGCTGTCAGAGAAGGAAGGATGAGGTGGGAGCAGGGAGTGGAGGAGATGATATGCGAAGGTCCCCAACCCTGTCATAGCCCCCTAGGACTTCTCCTTAACAGCTCTTCCCTGAGGCCTCAGTCCTCCATGCTACACATCCCAGGCGCCTCCAAAACATTCAACAGCGTGCACAAAGCCAGCCAAGCTACCTCACAGCTCCCTCCACAGTGCAGAAAGCCCACCCCGTCCCCATCTGCCCTCTAGATCTCAGGACCAGTCACTGAAGTGGGAGATCTATGAAGCATTTTGAATTCTGTGGTCCTACTACACCCACTGGAAAATACTAGGGCTGGCAGCCCAAACACAGGATACCAGTTGGCAGACTCAGATCTGACTCTGGACTAAAACTTGGCCTTTCACTATAAGTATGAATTTAGACAGTCTGTATTTTTGTTAAACCTGGCAACTATTTTGTTACTAAAGTTTATGGACTTAAAATGGGTATGGGAAAAGAAAAGTAAGAAAACTAGGAACATAATCTGGAGTTTTTAAAATAGGCATTCAGGAGCCAGGGATATAGCTCAGTGGCACAAGCACCTGCCTAGCAAGTGCAAGGTCCTGAGTTCAATTCCTAGTACCATAAATAAATAAATATAAATAATAGCCATCTAAAATGGATAATTTAGAACTAGAGGAAAAGTTCATACAATGCATGTAAGAAATCTTAAGCTATAGGAAAAAGTACAGGATAGAAAATCATTCCCTACAGTTCTTGTGCCATCAAATTATGGTGCTATGTCGTCAGCCCATCAGACTCCCCTAAGGTAGGACACAACTCCCCTCGGTCTACCTGGGACCTCCCTGGCTGGTGTGGTGCTGGCTAACAAGGTCAGGACCCCAGCGGGGCGCTAAAGGACTCCAGTCACTCCGAACTGTGTGAAGAATGACACGAACACGAACTGCGATTCACATCAATTCTCAGCTACATCTAGGTTGGTCACCTTACCCAAGGTTGGGGGCAGGAAGACATCGCCGCCTCGCCATCAGCAGGCCTCCCACCGCTCGAATCTCTGCTCGACTCTTCATAAGGGTTCTTTGTGCTTTTCAGTGCCAGCTTCTTCCTCCTGAGATAAAGCCAAGATCTGAGACAACCTCAAAACAAAACAAAATGAAGCACTCATTCCACTCACTGATAGGAACAACTATCTTAGAATAAATCCATCACTACCATAGTACGCATGCAGTCAAGAGGCAAAGAAGTGTGACCAACATATTCAGTGAATGTTTAACTAAAAAGGACACATTGCTACAGATCTCCCTAACAAGACTCCTTTCCCTTAAGGTACATTTATCCCATTGTTGTTGTCACTTTGGGAGCAGTTCTGGATGAGCTCGTTCATGAGCGTCTTTGGGAAGTGTGATAAAGATTACAGTGAACGCTGCTGCTGAGGACCACCCAGTGGGAGCCAGGAACTGTAAAGCATCGCACTGTGTCTTCACCTGTCTTATTCACTGAATCTGGCACTGTGTGACTTCTGACTCTTCCCAAAGTCAAAGTGACCACGAAGGGTCCACATTTTAGATCAATTCAGGACACTGAGACAGCCACCACCACATGATAAAGACACTCAGGAAAGAAGACTCCAGAACTGCTTCAGAAAGTGACAAGAATGATGGGATAAACACGCTTGAGCCAGGCATGCAGAGTGTTTTCAGGGGATTAATGTTAGTATGGTTTTCATTCTAATACTTTTGTAAAAAATTTTTAAACTTTAAACATTCACTATATTTTCAATCATACCATGAGTTGAAAATGTACAATCAGATTCCATGGCCCTTGTTCTCAACCATTACACTAGAGTGTGGCAGGACCTCGGTGACAGCAGCTTGACTGATGTGTGGAATTTTCCAGAACACACGGCTGCTGGCACAGGAGTGGCTGTGTGGCAGGGGTAAATGTGGCTGGAGTTTTATCTGCAGGCAGCAGTGGGTGCACTGCACATTCCCAGAGAACCCGGAATAAGAGTGGGAGTGAGTAGAGCTTAGTTTCTTAGCCATAAAGCAATGAAACTGAACTAAATAATTCCAGAATGTCATCTTCAGCCTCAAAATTTTATGACTCACTGATTCTGCACAGCATGAACTGTAACAGTAGGTTAAGTGTTTTAGGGCACTGCTACAGTGTGGACTGCACAGGTATTCAAGGAAAGGGAAGGTGAGTGGTGCAGTGCTGTCACCTCCACCCTCACACAGCATTAGTGTTAAAACGAAATGGACGTTCCTGAGCCCTACGAGTTTTTAATTACTAACTTGAAATTACTGAAAACACAAGCTCCAAGGAGCAGAGGCGC